>SNQJ01S0034443.1:27163-38295 GCA_010110895.2 Picea sitchensis | reverse complement strand
CTTTAGCCCTTCTTTAATCCCAGATTGCCTTAGGGACGTCTCCCTTGGACTTGCCCTCCTAAATAGAAAGAGCCCCCCATCGAGGTGACAGTGGGTGGGGAAGCTCCTGTTACGTCGGTTTCAAGCCCTGACTCAAGCCCTTGAACCTTTCCTACAAACCGTGCGATAACAGGATCTATTGAAATTCCATCCTTGGAGATGATATGTCCCAATAACTTTCCCTTATCTACCCCAAAAATCTATTTCTTGGGGTCTAAGTTGCATGAAATGGGGAAATGTAGGGAAAGAAAACCATGTCTATATTAACATGAAAAGACATGTGGCACACAGTTATAGGAGTAATGGCTTGCGTGAGGACGCTTGGATCAACCCCAAAATTGTTAACCGATGGACATCAAGGTACATAGAGGGCTTGATGCTCTTGATTAAATGCCAGTTCCATACCCTTATACATGACAAAATCCAGTGGAAACGTTGTAATCCTGCCAATCTTGAAATCCCTGAAACCATTAAATTTGTTGAATTTTGAATGGGACCTAAAATTCTACTTTTTGCATATGAAGTCCAATGAAGTTTGAACCACTCTCAAACATCCTGAAACAATTAATGGTAATGTTAAAAATTTCACCCACGATTAATTAATAGGTTGGGTGAAATGGTGATGATATTTGGACTAATTTAAAATGTTTATTATTGGTTAACGAGGGGATTTTTTTCCACTGAAGGGACCCACGACCCTCTTGGCCACTTGGAAAGGCCTGCAAATAAGAAAAAATCCGGTGAAACGATTGTTGTACAAGACAAAACTCCACTGAAACGTCGTCGACCGTATCGTACAACGTTTCCAAATCGGGAAACGTCATACGGTACGGCCACCGTCGTTTTGGTGGAGTTTCGTACCCGTTTCAGCGTTTCGGCACGTTTCAGGTACTGTTACAGCACCCAAGGGGCCGTTTCCTTCAACTTAGCTTGGGGTTGAGAGAGATACCATACTCTACATCTCTTAAAGATTGCCCGCAAATGTTGAATGTGTTGAGTTCTCTTCCTTGAAATGGCCGTCAAATTGTCTTGGTAAATCTCTATAATTTTTCCTACCAAATCCCTGAAAGCATAGTCCATGGCACGTTGAAAAGTAGACCCAACATCAGTTAGTCTGAAAGGCATTCGCAAATATTTATAGGTTCCCCATGGGGTAGTGAAAGCAGTCTTGAGTTGATCCTCCTCTTTTACCAACACTTAGTTATATCCTGAGAAACCATCAAGCATAGACATCATCTCTGCTCCAGTAACCCTTTGCAGAAGGTCCTCCATGTTTGGTAAAGGGTAATTATCCTTGAGCGATGCCTGATTCAAGTTCATAAAGTCAACACACAATCTGATGTCACCGGTCTTCTTTCGGACGACCACAGGGTTGGATACCCAAGATGAGTATCTAATGGGTTTGGTTATTCCTGCTTCCACCATTTTTTGTAATTCCTTCTGATCTTGAGGCACAATCTTTGGGTTGATCTACCTTACTTTTTGTCTAAAAGGCTTTGCATCCTCCTTGAAGGGGATAGAATGTTGTATGAAATCTCCACGATAAGCTTTCAAATTCTCGTATGACCAAGCGAAGACATCCTCGGATTCTCTGATGAGAGCTAGGAACTCCTTCCTTTCAACAAGGGTTGTTCCCTTCCCTAGCTTTACTAATTTAGGAGACTCATCAGTGCCAATATTAAACTCTATAATTTCATCTTCTTTCGCATCTGTCGACTTCCCTTTGTACATGTCATTCCGATCAAACATCCTTTTCAGGGGAGCCAACCCTCTTGGCAAGGAATAATTGTGCAAGTCTATGACCTTAATGTCCCTCTTTTCATTCAGTAAGTTTATTTGAGTCTCCGAAAACTCACCTTTATTTTTTTTTGTTCACTGGGGAAATCAACAACTAGTCAGGCATGTACTCGTGTGACACATTGTTGTGTTATCCGACTGTTACCACTATAACCCCAGGCATGCCAATGCGACCCCTCATGCGACACACAAGGCTAGTCAAGGGTTTCGAACTAGTGACTTCACATAATGGAGTGCCTTAACAACTATGTTGCACTGGCTTTGGGGACGATGGGGACGAGTTTCCGGGACGACTAGAGCGCACCCCCAAATTTTCCAGGGGACGGCAGGTCGGGGACGACAATAATATATATATCTATAATAATAATAATAATAATAATAATACTTATATAAAGAAAAATAATAAATATTAAAAAAATTTAAATTTATTTAAAATTCACCATATGTGTATGCCATAATCATGAATGATAAATATTAAATATTAAATATAAAACATTGAAAAAATTTAATGAACATTGAACTAGTAGATACTGTCTAATCATCATTGTCATTTATCCATTGTTAGGACTAAAAAATAAACATACATGGTCTAATCATCATTGTCATTTGTCCATCGTCAAGATTAAAAAATAAACATACATTCCAAAGGTCCAAAACTTGTTACTACAGTTAAACTTAAAGTCTTATTACATAGTATAAAGTTTAACTTTAAATTCACAAAAGTAAAAGTACTACTAATTAGATTCTAAAGTTGCGAGCTTCATAAGCCTGAGCAATTTCAACGTTTTGTTCATGTGAACAAATGCATGACTTAATGGCAGAGTGAGATTCACCCAATAGATGATGATATGCTCTTTGGCAACTTCCTCTAAAACGGTGGCCACAAACTTTGCACATCCATTGTTTGGAAAGATTTGGTACATTCTCAAGTAGTGTCATGAACTTCAACAAGGGATTTTCATTTTGTGCAACTTGGCCTTGAACATTTTGTCCACCAACTTGGCCTTGAACATTTTGACCATTCATGGTAAATGATGAATGTTCAAACTCAAAGAAATGTAATTTTAAAGCTATAAAATTTGCACAGATGTTACAAGACCCTGCAAAGCAAAACAATGATAACTTGAAAATTCAAATTTCAGAATAACAAAAAATTTACAAGTTACAAACTTAAACATTCTATACATCAATCATTTCAAAACTTAAATAGCATAATCAAATAAAATTTATTATTTAAACTTAAGACAATCACATATAAATTAAAAATTAAAATTATAATGATATGAATCTAATATCTATAATAGTAAGGGGTTAAGAAAATGAGATTCAAGAATCAAGAAAAGACTAAAGTTGATTAATAATTTAGGAGATTTTATATCCGAAGTTAGGAAAAACATGGATGATAGTCTGAAACTGCAAAATGCCAAAATAGTACATAGTGTGGGTTCCAAATGGCTAAATGCCTCAAAATAACAAAAAAGGGAGTCCATGACTCAATGCCCATACTAGCATGAAGGCGAAAGCTACTCATAAATTTAGATCTTCTGCATTAAGAGTCAAGACTATGCAAAAATGCATGAGCCTCAATGCCTTCTCTCTCATCATCCTTAATGCCCTGCAACTGCAACTCAATGTCATCTAATGGTACATTTACCAATCCTGCATGGAGAGATTCACCATCCACCTCATCACCGATCTGGGAAGCATCCTCAGGATATACATCCCACCGTGCTGTTGGTCCCTCTAAATACTCTAATGCTTTCCTTGTAAGAAGGCGAAGACTACTATGCACATAAACTAGTTTTTCCACTCTCTTAGAGGTAAGCCAATTCCTCTTAATAGAGTGGATAAAACTATATGTGGACAAGTTCCTTTTTGCAGCTTAGGAACTAACAACATGAGATAGTAAACGCATAGCCAAAGTGCGAATTTCTGGAGCTTTGTCCCTATACATCCTCCACCATCCACTCGGACTTCTTTGTGCCATACCCAACAAATATGCCTTTGCAGCAATAGAGAAAATGTTGTCATTGAATATTGCAAAGTCAAGAAAGTGTTCTCGAATCATGGTTGCTTGCTCATGTGTGAACATCTTTTGTATGGCCTCAATAAACCCCTGTTTCACCTCAGGATCATCTATTGGTGCAACTCTGCCTTCCCTCTCCACGTACCACTTCGGATTAAGTGCATAAACGACCATATGAAGAGGTGTGTTCAACTTGTTCCATCTCTTTTCTATCAACTTTTAGATTTCATTAAAGAACTCCAAAGTGGGGTCCTTCTGACGCATGATGGACTTGATCTTTCCGATCATGTTATCAATTGACTCATATATTTCCCCAAGGTTAGGAGAATCTGAATCTGCATACCTGATTAGCTCCACTATTGGAGAGGTGAAAGAGACGATGTATTTCACATCAATCCACCAATCATCATTCAACAACATCTGTCCTACCTTCTTTCCCTAATCTGTTTTTGATTCCCCCCATGTAGACCACTCAGAACTAATAACATTGGCCTTTAAGGCCTTCCGCACCTCTAGCATACGGTCAAGAAGAATTAAATAGGTGGCATACCTCGTATTTGTTGGTTTCGAGAATTGTTTTTTTGCATAAATCCTGTGAATAGCTAGAGAGGCATGGTGGTTGCAAATGAACATTTGTGCCTCTCTTGCATCCAAAATAATGCGGGTGATCCAAGAAAATTTTCCAATGTCTTTGAGTGTATTATTCAAAGCATGCACACAACAAGGAGTCCAAAATATATGTTTATACCTGCTTTGAATCATTAGCCCTACAGACCTACAAACTGGTGCAACATTTGTGATAACTTGAACTACATTTGTAGCACCAATCTCTTCGATTGCATCCTTCAATACCTCAAACTGAAAAGTTGCATCCTTCATCTTTCCAGAACAATCAACTGCCCTCAAGAAATAGGGTCCTTTTGGAGAGGTGACAATGATGTTCAACAAAGGCCTTTGTTGAATATTTGTCCAACCATCCATGATGATTGTACACCCATAAACAACCCATGATTTTCTAAGGCCTTTCATCAACCCTTCCATCTTTGAGATCCCTCTATCTAACAAGGTTGTTCTCATTTTATTGTAACCAGGGGGTTGAAATGATTGTCCTTATCATATCTTTGTAGAGAGGAGAACGAGTGGCATTAAATGATATTCCATTAGCAAAGAAAAATTCAGCCATTGCATCATCTGCCTCCTCCTTGCATTGTGTATTGAACATCTCTATGACAACAACTTTCCTACTTGAAAAAATGTTACTAGAACCCCCTATTGAATCAACTTGATCATGGTCATTAGTTGCTCCATGAGAGAACTCCATTGAGCCAGGATCTCTCGGTTTAAAAAAAATGGAAGAGCTGTCCTCCTCTGCCTCTGCAATAATAGTACCACCTGTGGTAGCCATGTGAAGTTTAGTCATTTCAATTCTTTTTTCCAATGTGCAGGTGCATATTTTTACTCCATCACCTGGAATAGCCAATAGATGATGATACACTCTAGTGTAGCTTCTCTTAAATACATGATTGCAAAGGCTGCATAACCATTGCTCTGAACTACCATTGTGTTTCCTCTTGTTTTGGGTGACCTTGACAAATTGCAACAAGGGTTTCTTGACATTTATGGCACTAGAAATTGAGTGTTCAGTTGACTCAGGAATTGTATTTGGAGGTCCTCTCATTTCAGATTGAGGGGATCAAGAAGAGCTGTCCATCTGAAATATTTTGCAGATTTCAACCAATTACAAAATGATATATTAAAATGTTTAAATTAAAAGTTTTAAAACAGGCTTCAAAGTTCACATTAATATTTATTTTTATATGACTTAAGAAGTTAATAATTAATTTTTTAATTTAATCAATTTATTAATGTGAGACTGTAACTATAATTGTAAAGTTTACTGTTGTAGCCTGTAACTATAAATTATAAATTTATAGTTACCGGCTACAGTAGTGACTGTAAATTAAATTTAAATTTTAATCTTTTATAGTTACTAACTACTGTAACTGTAAATTTAAATTAATATTACAGTTTGCTAAATTTTAAATTTATAATACATTGCACATTATACTTAATAATTATTAATTACTATTATTAATAAATTTAAAATTTAAAATTTAGGCCTATATGCTAAGCTATAAATTAAAATTTAATATGTACACGATATATTTAATATTTATCATGACTTTGCTTTTAAAACATCTGGATAAATTAATGATAAATATATGGATAAATATATTAAATAATATGATAAATTAATATGTACACTATATAAATAATAAATTTAATATATAGTATAGTATATATACGATATATCATATAAATTATAATAAATATTAAATTTTAAAAAGAAAAATAAAAACTTATTGGCTATTGCAAGTTTCGGCATACCTGTAACCGGTGGCGAAATTCCTTGGCAAGCTGCTAGACTGCGCGGGCGAAAACCCTCTCGAGCTGGTGGCTGGGCTGCGCGAATTCTTGTGTCGTGGTAAGCCATGAAAATACCTTGATGTAACCTGCGAAAAACTAAACCCTTTGCTGGAAACAACCGCAACTCGACTGTGAGTGAGGTCAAGGGAGATAGAATTGGGATATTCAACAAAATTAAAACTCGAGGGCCGACTGTGAGTGAGGGTGCGGGCGACTCGAACTGGGAAACCCGACTGTGAGGGCAGGGTGCAGAGAAATAGAGCGTAGGTTTGAAGGAACAACGACGACGACAGGTAAAAATGACTGAGTAGGGTTAAGTTTGCCTTTATGCGCGAGTGGGTTAGGTGGGCATGTAGATTTAACTTTTTTTTAATTTTTTTATGAATTGATCTGTAGATCCGTCCCCCTTTTTTTCAGGGACTTCGGTACCATACCTGATCAATCCCCGATTTGACCCAGGGATGGATTGGGGACGGCTTAAATGTCCCCAAGTCCCCAATGGAGTCCCCAACCAATTGGAAATGTTTCCTAACCGTTTTAAAGTCCCCAGTACGTGGGAACGTTGGGTACTTTGGGTTTTTTCGGGGGGGACGAGTCCTCGTGCAACATAACTTAACAGTGTTAGAATGTAGCTCGGGTGGGTAATTCTTCCACATTAGGAGTGTCTAGTATTGTGGAAGAAATACAAATTATGACTAGACAACCACATAATGGTGGGGACCACTCAAGCCAACTTGAGATTAAGTCCCCACCCTTGGATCAGGTTCTTGATAAAAAGGATCCTAGGGTCAAGATTGCACAAGGAAAAGTCTAGGGCTACAAATAACCTAGTAACTCCTTCTTCATATACAAAAGCAAGAAAAAAGGAAGTCGAAAAAGAGTGAGGAGGCGCTACTAGAGAATTAAGAAGACCGAGGCAAGGTCAATAACACAACAAGGAAGAAGAGGATGAGAAGGGGGCTGAGACAGAGACCAAGTCGGGTCTCAATGTGTGGACGAAGAGCCAAGTAGGGCCAGAGACTAAGTCGGGTCTCATTGTGTGGATAAGAGGGAAAGTAGGACCAAAGACCAAGTCGGGTCTCACTGTGTGGATGAGGAGCCAAGTAGGGCCAACAACTGTTCTACTTATCAAAGGAGGCCAAGCAGGGCCAACAACCATCCCAGTCAAAGAATAGAGGCCGAGTTGGGTCTGATGGAGGTAAAAGAGGCCACGATAGGGAAAATACTCAACTGCACCAAGCAACAAACAAAGAACAAGGAAGAAGAATCCTATCCGCCCCTAAAGCAAACTTAATCTTGTTGTCCCATGACCTCTTATTATCCCCCACTGTTTTCTTTAGAATATTCATTAAGTTCTTATTGTTGGATTCAACAAGATCATTTCCTTGGGGATAACAGTTTGAAGAGTGGGACAACATAATGCCATACTTGAAAGAGAATGAGGACAATTCTGTTGAGCTGAAGGACTTGGCATTATCGGTTGTTATCTTGGCGGGCACACCGAACCTATTGATAATCTTATCTTCAAGAAAATCAATAACCACTTTGTCGGTTGCTGACTGTTATCGCTCAATTTGTACTTTGATAGAAATAAAGTTTAAAGGAGAGCAAATTGCGTAATTGGACACTAATCCTATCACTGTCACCTCAATAGGATGTCTCTTTCTATTTAGGGTGGTAGGCCCAGGAGAGACGTCCCTGGTGACCTTGGGGTTTGAGAAGGCAAGGTTAAAATGGCTAGAAAATGATCCCCTCTCACAAGTCACGACTGATTAGAAAGTCCTGGTTTTCCAATGAAATGATAATGTATCAAGGTGTACCTGCCCAGAACAAAGCAACAAAAAACTATATATATTTGCAAGTACACTTGCTGGTTAGCACTTCATAAAACCATAGACTTTCTCGATAAAAACAATTTGCTGAATATGATGAAGTAAACAAAAAATGATAACAACAATCTTTATAGAGCAATACTTCACAATAAATGCCTTGAAATTAGCTTCAAAATGACTAAGAATCATTAACCATTGAAATCATAATACTAGCATTTGATAGAAACAAACAAGACAAGGTATAAATCAGCCTTTTCAATTGCTTTTATGAGCTTTTAGTTGCATCTAATGGCTGTAGCTTACTTTAGTAACAACAACGATATTTTTACTAGGTTAGGCTATTCTAGGGTTAGGAATAGTTAGTAGGAAGCTCAAAGAATAGGTTTTGAAGGTTGTTTTGATCAATTACTCAAAATATGACTTAGACTAGTGCTTTTAGGGCAAATGGAGTCGATAATGTAGCGGCAAATGATGAAGAAAAATGATAATAGAAGAGTTAAAGACAAGAGAGATTGATAGATTGGAGTGTTGGTAACCCAAGGCTCCAATTATCAAACCCTAAGGGGAAACTAGCTACTAAGGTGTAGGTAACCTTAGGCCTTAGTAGATTTCCTCCCACTCTAACTCAATGATGAAGCAAATCGTCTAAGATGAAGCAATAGATACTAAGGTGTTGCAATGGCAAGGCCTTAGCTCATGCTTCAAGAAAAAAGGCCTTTTGACAAGATCTAGTAGGTGAAAGGTTAGGAAGCTAGGACAATAACATGTGCTAGTCTTCCTAGGGTTTAATCACGCAATTTCATAATCTTGAATGTAAATGCAAGATAAATAAAACTATAACCATTCAACTAAGAAGAATTGCAGAAAATTCACTTACATACATCAATAATTCATCAAGAAGAACCCTAGTTGAACACATCCACTTTGCCAAAATAATCCAAAATAAGCTTCCTTCAACAAGTGCGCGTAAAATTTCAGCCAAGAAACCCTAAGGAGGGCGCAAATTTCAGTCCTCACAATTGTGAGTCAATGATGATGAATAATACAAGGGTTTAAACCCTTATTTATACAATACTAATGACCAAAATTAGGTAAAAAAGGTCGACATGGCCTGTTACACATAATATCCAACTTTTACATTAAATGTCATAATTAAACCCTAAAACAAGCTGTAAAGGTGACGTCATGCCCTTTTAGGGTGACGTCAGGCCCTTTTTGGGCAACGTTGGCCTCTAGAGCAATGTATTGTCCCCATTTTGGGACATGATAAAATTACAACATTTCAGAGTGTTATGCCCACCCGAGTAGCCAGATAGGGGTGGTGGAGACTTCGGGAGATGGTGAGGGGTTTTATTGGGCCCGACTTGCATCGTTCATCATCAGGATCCATTCCACACAACTTGGCTTTGGTTCCGTTGCATTCCGATGATTTTTGTAATTTTGAGTTATTATGGGTCATATCTTAATTAAATTCACAAGAAGGTCATAATGGGCATATTACTTGGAGAAACCTCTTAGTGTAAAAGCTCATCGGAATTGAGAGGAAGAGCATTACATGATAGGATGATGAGAAGTGACTTTCAGTGGCGAGAGAAGCCATAAGGATGGATAAATCACTTTTTAGAGGTAAAATGGTTAATTAATTAATTAATTAAGTGATTTAATCAAGGAATAATAAAATAAAGTAAAAGTCACTTGGATGGAAAAGGTCAACAATGAATTAGGGGTTCGGGAAGCTATAAAGGAAGGGTAAAGGACCTATTTCCTCATTATGCATTGTTATGATTTGATGTTGAGAGTTCCCAGAGGAGGAAGAGATTCAAATTCTACTGTTTTGTGGATTTTTGGAGGAAACCACCACCATTGATCGGTTTTAGTGTTGAGAGACACACCTAGCCCATCAAAGATACCATCCAGGTATTTCACCGTGCTATTCAGGAGTAGCCAACTTGCAGTGTTGCTCAGCTCAGCTGGTGAGGGCGCAAGGTCAAATAGAGGGTTTGTGTAGCTGCACGAGATCAGAGCTCGGATTACAATTTTCTTCCGACCCAGTTGAGATCCAGCCAGGGCGCGTAGATTGAGCTACTTTCCATCAGATTCAGACGGTGGAATCCTTCAGAGCGCATCATTCAACCATCTAGGGTGCAACTCTTTTGGAAGGACAGTTGGGGTTATAGACGGAGCATCAGAGCAGATATGGGGAAACCCTTCCGACCCAATTCCGCATTTGTCGGGGCGAACGTTTTGAGTCCTATATCAGCCGATTCTGTTAGTGGAATCATTTGGGCGCATCCAGAGAGTCCAGGAGGTGCGCAGCCCCCCATGGGACAAGATCCGGAGCATCAGAGGATAGATCTGCCATCCGACAATCACTAGGATCGGTCTAGAGGCCATGGTGCTTCTATTGGGACAGTTTCCAGCTCATTCCGACGGGTATAGCCTTTCGGAGGAGTTTTCCAGTTTGTAGCGGTTACCGTGCTTCTCTGGAACCGTCGATTTTGCCGATCTATCCGTGCATGCATCAGATCTGCCTTCATCTTCTGATCACAGGTATTTTATGTTATTTGCTTGTATTCCAGTGACGATCCATGAGATCTAACTGATGACTATCTTCTACATTTCCAGTGTTTTATTGTATTTCCATGCTTGAATCTCATAATACATATTATTGGGCGGTTGATGTTCCTTATTTTTGTATGCATCATATGTATAACTGTTTAAACCATAATGTATAACATGCACATGAAACAACCACAAAACATCTCAAGCACATAACTAAAACGCATCCAGAAACCCCTTGAGTATCAGATTTGAAGATAAAACGCATCCAAAAACCCCGAGTATCAGATCTGCGAGACAGAGCACTAGATCCGTAGTAGAGATCCAGATCAAGGCTGTTGGGAGCGTGGAGCGGGAGCGGGAAGCGCATATTTTCAAAAATCTCCGGGAGCGGGAGCGTTTTTTATATAATACATAAAAAATATATATTTTGATGCATATATATATATATA
>SNQJ01S0034442.1:7006-46236 GCA_010110895.2 Picea sitchensis | reverse complement strand
ACATTCTTTGTTTCTACCCAATGCACTTTCTTTGGCTCCACCATGAACTGACTCAAGGTGTTCACAACAAAACATATATATGTCCCGATGTTGACCAAATACATCAAGGAACCTATTAGCTTCCTGTATATCTTGGGATCTACCAAATTTGAACTTGAAGTTGCCATCTTCTTTAGATTGATAATCATATGTGTAGCCATTGGTCTACAATAATTCATCCCGAATCTCTCCAAGATCTCTACTGCATACTTCCCTTGAACAAAGAAGATATTATAGGATACCTTCCATACCTCTAATCCCAAGAAATAATGCATCAAGCCAATTCCCTTCATCTTGAACTCACTAGCCAAATGTGCTTTGCACTCTGCAATAAATTCCTCTACACCTATGAGAATCAAATCATCAATGTACATGGCCAACATGAGTGGATCCAACCCAACAAGTATGAAGTACAAGTTAGGATCCGCCTCACTCTTGCTAAAGACCATACTCTACAAGCATCTATCAATCTTGGAATACCATGCTCTGAGTGCCTATTTGAGTTCATACAAGTCTTTCTTAAACCTACACACATGAGAATCTCTCCCATGTACCTCAAATACCTGAGGTTTCTCTATGTGCACTTCCTCCTAAATGATCTTGTTGAGGAAATCTTTTTTCAAATCCATTTAATGTATCCTCCACCTCATAATTGAAGCAATAGAAATAACACCTTGAATAAAATCATACTTGATGACTGGAGAAAATGTCTCCTCGTAGTCCACTCCCTCTTTCTGGGAGAACCCTCTCGCCAAAAACCTCGCCTTGAACTTCTCCATGCTACCATATGTAGCATGCTTGATCTTGTAGATCCATCTGGAACTCACAACTGTCTTCCCATTTGGTCTCAACACTATGTCCCAAAGATCATTCCTCATAATAGAGGTGTATTTCTCTACCATAGCATCCTTCCATACCTATTGATCTATTTCTTCCTCAAAATGGTAAGGCTAATCATCAATGATGCTACTCATAAGCGCCATATAGTTCAAAAACTTCCTTGGAGGCCTGTGCTCTCTGACCACATGCCTAGGAGCCTCACCAACATCCCTGAATGTCTATAATAGCCACCTAGGTCTCATGACATGATTGAAGTGGCTAACGCCTCCTCTCCACGTGAAGTATGAACTATTGACTACTACTCATTCTTTGAAGCATGATGCTCCTTGTCCTCTGTCACTTCTGATGACTCCTGAGATCTCCTAGATGCCAAGTTCTCCTTGAACTTAACATCTCTGCTCACAACTATCTTCCTCTGTGATAGAATGAACATCCTATAATCCTTTTAGGTATCGATGTACCCCCAAAATATACCCTTCTATCCCAAAGCTCCATATTTTTCCTCTTCTCCACATGCACATGGATGTAGACCAAAAAACCAAATATCCTCAAATGTCCTATCTCTAGCTTTATCAATGAGAATGCCTCCTCTAGAGTCTTGTCCCCAAATATTCTATGAGGACTCTTGTTCTACACATACACTGTCGTGTTACATGCCTATGCCCAAGGAAACATAGGAAACTCCTGGTCATGTATCATAGCCCTGACATAACCAATGATGGACTGATTCTTTCTCTTCACAACCCCATTCTACCGAGGCTTGTATGAGACTATCAACTCCATTTTGATCCCTTCCTCCTTGCATAAATACTTGAAGTAATTGGAGGTGTAATATCCCCCATTATATGACCTCAATACCTTGATATTCTTCCCTATTTTGTTCTCTACCTGATTTATAAACTCTTGAAATTGACTGAGGACCTCATCCTTGGTCTTCATAAATAAGATCCAAGTTTTCCTGGAAAAATAATCAATAAATGTCACATAGTATGACGATCCCTGTATTGATGCTATTTAAATCATCCCACTTATATATGAATGGATAATATCCAAGATCCCCTTGGACCTACTCTTGCTACTTGAAAAAGAATTCTTCACATTCTTGCCAAGTGCACACCCTTTTCATACTCCCTTCTTCTCAATACTAAACTATGGAAGACCTGTAACAACCCCCCTTAGAATTTACAATGCTCTATAGTGTAGGTATCCCAACCTTATGTGCCACAACTCACATAGGCTATCACTATCATGTACCAAAACTTGAACGATATTTCTCTGCAGCCTGTATAAATTTCCCTCTCCAATCCCATCAACCACTGCATTGTCTAGGATAACTTTATTTGGACGTATGAGTACTTTACCTCTCTAAAAAGTCATGAAAAAAACTCTGTCCTCCATAACTAAGAATGAGAGAAAATTCTTCTTCAAACTTGGTACATAAATCACATCATGGGCATCCAACGAACCTCCTAAATCAATATGGAACATAACTTTTCCCTCTCCCTTCACTGCATACTTGGTATCATCACCAAGCTCCACAAGAAAATCTAAGTCCTTCTCCATCATAACGCTAAATATCTCTCATGCTTCTATCATATGACAATATGCACCACTGTCTGAGAACCAAGCACTCTTAGATGTTTTTCTAGTATAAAGGCAAGAAAATAGTGAGTAATATTTCTCAAACTTTCCTACAAACTCATCAAAATGCATCTTTGTTGATGTTGTTGTCTGTGTCTTCACTTTACCCTTATTCTTCTATCGACACTGAGATGAATAATGTCCATTCTTATGACATTAAAAGCACTTTATTTTACTCAAGTATTTCTTCTTCCCTAGCTATGATGATCCTCCATCATCGTTACCCTTCTTTCTAGAACTCTTTCCTTTTCCCTTCCTTGTGTCACTAAGAAGGGCTAAGTTCTCATCATTACCCCCTGGATGAAATCATCCAAAAGCCTCTTCCAATCTAAGAGATTTTCTTGAGCATAGAATCCCTTGAAAAATGGTTCCCAATACTTGGTAAGACCATTCAATTCCACATTCACGAGCTCTACATCCTTTTTTTTCTCTGCTATGGCTAAAATATGATCACGTACTTGAGTGATCCTCATGATATAGCTGGTAACATTGTCATATCTAGACATATATATTAATCTGAGTTTATTTATTAACACCATCTTCCTATTCATGTTCTCTCTTTGGAATAAACTTACCAAGGCATCAAACATATCTTTGGATGTATTCTTCTCATATAGGTGAGGAATTAGATGATCCTTCACTGAATCCAAGATATCCCTCTTAGCTTTGATCTCCTTCTTTTTGTGAGATGCCAAAGTTGTTCTATCTGTTGGTGGAGAAACTACTTTGTCCACTAACTCCCAAAGGTCATGCTCCTTTAACACCAAAGTTACTCTTACTTTCCAAGATAGGAAGATGGGTTCTCCATTCAATCAATCTTCAACTCTCACACCTATCGATGCCATCCTTTAGACCTAATAAACTACCCTAGAACTAACCTACTTTTCAAACTACCCCTGCACTGACCTATACGTGCTTGTCACCATTATAGCCCATGTGTGAACATGTTTGTTCTTACTATTATTTGTGTATATGTGTTTGTCTACAAAGACACCCACATATACATGCATGTTCCTTCTGTGACCTAGGTACAACTTTATAAACTCGCAAAACTCTAGTTTTTCCTAAGTACGACTATTTCCCTAAACTATTTCCTTCGATTTCTACCTATTGGTTATGGATCTGCTAAGATCTCTTGCATATCTAATATATCTTCTATCAATTGCTATGGATTTGAGAATTGGCTTCCCTTTAGAGCATGCACTCTGATACCATGTTGAAAACCTCTTACTCCAACACATAGGTATCTTGTATATGGTGATTTCCTTACTGTAATCAAGTTAGCAACTCACAAAAAAAAAATACACTGTTGAAATATTCAACTCAAATAAATCTAGTGGAAGCAAAATTGGAAACCAAATCATGCACACATAAACACTAATATTTTTGGGTAGATACCCCTGGAAAAACCCTAGAGGAAAAACCAGTGCTAAGAATAACTTATTATGCTAAAATCAGGGCTCTTGTAATAGGGATAATGGCCCATTGAGAGAAATACAACTGTAGAAAAACCTGGAAAAGTTTAACCTACTATCACTACAAGGATAACACCTTCTTGAAGAGGTTTTTACAGAACCTCACTAAAAAAATTCTTCCCTTAGCTGTTTATAGTGGAGGTTGTTAGCGGAGGCAGGCAACCAAAGATTTTTGTAGAGTTTTTTTTTTGTGCGCCTCTATGGTACATATGTACTGTTGTGCACCTAAAACATACTGCAATGGTTCTTAAATGTTCAAACACACTATCATTGTTCATAGTGGAGGTAGGTGGTTGGATATTTTTTCGGAGGTTATTTTTGCTCAGTGAAACTTTAAGGTATATACGCACTAGTGCATTCATTAACAATAAAGAAATGGTGATTCCATGTTCTAGTAGCACCACCATACTTTATAATAAAATTACATGCACCGAATAAATTGCACTGGTGCAATCGAACAACACACACCAGTGCACCTAACCGTCGAAAGGTGCATCATGGTAGGGTGAATAAAAAAATTACCAAATCAATTTTCATTGTTACAATGCATATCATGCTCCCAAACTCTCAAGCAATCATTGGTGCTCTTCCAAATATGCCTTATTTTCAGTTCTCTACACCGACTTTGATAGCTGCATTGGTGGATTCCACAAATTTCCAAATTTTGGAAATTACCACAAATTTTCATTTCCTCTCAACGATGAAATCATGCCTCCTCGGGACAGAAGAGAGCATGCAAATTATTTATTACCTTCCTATTTGCATTTTCATCCAATCAAAATTACAATTTAGTTTGAAATTTGGCATTTTTTTTCAATTTTATTCGGTGTTCCTGAATGACTCGACTCACCCTGAAGTAGTGTGTATTGTGTTAGATACATAGTGAGCACTATCGTCGATGCATGTTCACACTGGTTCTATTCAATATAGTGCACCACTATAAATTATAAAAAAAACCCAAGTGGTGCATCCTTCGGAACGCCCTGACACAGATGCAAAATGGGATTATACCCACAACAATATATTACACTTCATTAATCACACCACTAGCTCAACGTTATATAAAATTTAACTTGGTGGTGCACCAAGTTTAATCAATTTCACTGGGGTGTACCTGAAACATAATTCCCTAGAGCATCAATGTTTAAACGTACCATACTTTATAATAAAATTATATACACTGAATAAATTGCACTGGTGCCATTGAACATTATGCCTTGGTGCGCCTAAATGTCAAAAGGTGCACCACAATAGGGTAAATAAAAAAATACCAAGCCAATTTTCATTTTTACAATGCACCCTATGCTTCCAAAATCTCAAGCAAGAAATGGTGCTCACCTTTCTTCCTAAGACACGTTGTTTTAGGTGCTCTACACGAACTTGAATAGCTCCATTGTGGATTCCACACATTTCCAAAATTTGGAAACTACCACAAATTTTCATTTCATATCAATGGTGAAACCATGCCTCCTCAAGACATAAGAGACTAGGTACATTATTTATTACCTTCCTATTTGCATTTTCATCCAATCAAAATTACAATTTAGCTTGAAATTTGTGATAATTTTCATTTATTTTTCAATTTTGCGTGGTGCTCCTGAATGGTTTGGCTAGCCCTGAAGAAGTATGTATTGTGTTAAATAAAAAGTGAACACTTCCACCGGTGCATCCATTTATGCCCGCACAAGTGTCGTTCAATATAGCGCATCATGATAAATTACTAAAAAAAAAGAGGTGCATCCTTCAGACCGCCCTGACATTAGTGCAAAATGGGATTATACCCACACTAGTACATCACTTCATTAACCACACCACTATCTCAACAATATATAAAATTTATCCTAGCAATGCAACAATTTTAACCAACTGCACTGAGGCGTACCTGAAACATAATGCCCCAGTGCATCAATTTTCAAATGCACCACCATACTTTATAAAAGGAAATACATGCACCGAATGAATCACATCGATGCCATTTAATATTACACACTGCTAAACTTCACTTAACTAATGACACCACTAACATAACTATATATCAAATTTAATGTAGCGGTGCAACCATTGTAATCCAATGCACCAATACTATATACAGAAACACACTGGGACCTATATTGCCCGAATTTTCATAGTGGGATGTCTCATTGGATGCCTCATTCCTAGTGCTCTATCTTTTACAAGGCGGTGCATCCTTCAGAATGCCCTGAAACTGACACACAATGGGATTCTACCCGCACTGACACATTTCACTTCATTAACCGCACCGCTGGTTCAACGATATATGAAAATTTAACCCAACAGTGCACCAATTTTAACCAACTACACTGGGTCATACCCGAAACATAACGCCTTGACACATCAATGTTCAAACGCACAACCATAATTTATAAAAAAATACATGCACCGAATAAATCACATCGATGTTGTTTAAGATTATGAAGTGGTACACTTCACTTAACTAACAAAACTACTAACATAACAATTTATAAAATTTAATGTAGCGGTGAAACCATTGTAATCCAATGCACCAGTACTGTATACAGAAATGAAATGGGACATATATTACTTGAATTTTCATAGCGGAGCGTCTCATTGGACACCTCGTTACTAATGCCCTATTCTTTATATTGCACTAAGGTACAAAATGTTGGTGCTCCACTATCACGGTGGTACTAGTGTGTTAATAGTAACACGCCACACCAGTTTAGTTGCGATAATGAAGTTTACATTAGCGGTGCCCATTATTCCAACAAACACATCAGTTTTGTAAGGAAAATGTCACCGGTAGTTATCATGCCAGTGCTCTGGTAGACATGGCCCATCGGTGTTGTCAGTTTAACAAATGGCACTGTGGATTTGTGCACTATAAATTTTAGCATTGATGTGTGTCTTTGTTAATGAAATGAATCAATGTTGTTAAAAGCATTGAAGCAGATCCTCCTGTTGATGGGTCCTATATCCCATTAGTTCAACAGCAGGAACCAAACCCGCCACCGAGGCCCAATTAGACTCTACAACGTTTAATAGTGGAATGGTTCTCCAGATCTTTCGATCCGACCAATTAATTGATGGGATTTACGATTTCTTGTGAAGGCCTCTCCTTTGTTTTGGAATTTATCTTTTTGTATTTTCTCTTAGGTGGGACCGATATAAGATGATAGCCGCTATAAACCAACTAGGTAACAAAACAGGAATTGGTTTAACTACTGGAGAAGAGGCTGAGCTTGGGATAACCCGCTACTCAAGCATGCAGACAACAATCCTATACCACAGGCCTAGTACTAATACATTAACCATGTGAGTATCCAATTACTGACTGAGATACAAATCATTAGAAAGAAAATGCATATGCGATAAATAATGGTAAACAAAATAATTCACTTAACTCTAATCATCCATCACATCATAACACAATGATTTATTTTCATCATTTAAAGAAAAGAATTGTAAAAACATTGCATCGAATAACTTATCAATAGATTTAATAGCTCTTACTTGTCACAACATACATTCATGAGACAAGATGGGAAATATTTATTCTCCACATCCACTCATACATACATTTGATGAAAAATAAACTTGTCTATGGTCCAGAAGGACTTCTCAATTCAAAGTAGCTCGGAAATAGTTCTTAACCAAACCAAAAATGAGAGTTTCTTGAAAAAACCATCGACCCTTGACTAATCAGACGATGCTCTTATTTATAACATAAAATTGACTAAAAATAACACCTAAAGTGCAGATGAGTAAAACAAAATTCTCCATGTGGCGTTAGCTCCTAACATTTTTCTAACAATCATCTCAAAATATCACTTAAAAGGGTGACTCTTCTCATACTCCGACCAACTGACGAACAACTCGCAGGTGTTGGCGTATGGGAATCTGTGTTGTTCCATCAGGGCCACGTAAATCTCTCTTATCTCTATCGCATGTGCCCGATACTTCACTAGACTGGTACTTAACTGTTGCAACATAGCTCAAGATTTGATCAGGTGTTCCATAAATTGTCGTACCTGACCTGATGCTATGTCTGTCACCTTTGCCAGTTTTTTGGCCCATGATGCATCTTGCTTGGTGTTTGATTTGACCATGTCGCATAAGTCGACAAATTCTTTGGGCATACCAAATTCGGGGAGTCTGATATCTTTCATTGCCTTGTTGATTTTGACCCAGTTTCTAGCATGCTCGACCCACTTTTCTGAACCTCCCGATGAGATTCCCATGCCAGATTTGTTGAACACTCAGAGGCATATTTCCTGAAATAAAAACATAACTCCTTTAGAGACCACATATAGAAAAACACTGGGTCAAATATGTGTTAAAATGTAAGCATGGAAAATTCAAACTGGTACATACCTGTAAAGCTGGCTAAACTTGGTTATTTGATACTTACAGGATCTCTACAACTTTTGAATTGCTTGCTTTGCTCCTGTAGCATCATCATTTTTCTTTCATTAGGGTGAGTCTCAATTGGGTTACATCCATGTCCCACAACATGAAATATTAGGTATGGAATAATCATAAGAGTCGAAGTTACGCCAGTGGCCGGTTGGCCCTTGGAGTCGGGAAAGGATGTGAGAGTCAAACATGTGTTAAAAGTATGATTATGTTCCAAATGAGTCGGGTCCTGTCATAAGGGAAGTTTGTATGGGATTTAGGTCGAAGCCAATTGTCTAAAAAAAAGTCACATTGGTAAGTGCATCGACCATAATTAGCTCATCATGAATGCTTGAAAGATAAGAAATCATGACACTCGTATCACATATGCTCTGCAACTCTTAACGGTTGTACCTTGTATGCCTTAGAACGTAATCGTCATGTGGATACGCCAAGGAAAATATTTAGTTCACTTCAAAACATCCAGTTTCCATGAATTCAGTGTTCCTCGACATGTTTTCACCCATTGCACGCTCGGTTATAAATTCTGGGTGTTTTGCATGATTTCTACTCATCAGCTGAGCTTACGCGCTATTGGTAGTTTGTCTTGCGAGCCCAGATCGATCAAGATTTTTTCCTCAGGCCCTCGCCAAATTCCCCATGTATAACCAATACATGTTGTACCATGGGAACCTATAACCACATAAGAAAGGGCACGTGAAGTAGCAGATGTGCCAGGCTTAACCCCCAAGGAGACTGGGATTCATTCTTAATTGCAGTGGACACCCCCGAGGTTTCAAAGGGGAATTCCCATCTGTGTGCAGGAACGATGATATCACACCTCATGAGGGTCGATGTGGAATAAGTTGTATCAGAGGGAAGGCACTGGAAGACATGTCTCCCACACCACGGATACCACGGAAAACAGGTAGGCCAAGGAAGAACAAGGAACCTGGGGAAACCCAAGTCTTAAGTGAGCCGCACGCGAGATCGATCACTGAGGAGTTACTTATGCGCACTATTCAGCTAGATATTATCAAATACACTTGTCAGGAAATCAGAAACAGGAAAAGGAGGGAATATGCCATGGGAGCTAACATTCGAGGGCCGACTCAGTAGTTGGAATAGGCACAAATCTCGCTTGTTGAACGCTATGAAGAAACCAAGGATTAAGACGATGATTGGCGGAAAAAATGCTTGAGGTGTCAGTATCGCAAGGTCGTGGAGGTAACGTGAAGTGGATCAAAAGGAAGCTCTGAGAAGTGCATGATACAATCGTGAAGCTGTGCGAAGCACAAAGGGTGTCGGAAGATAAAAAGACATGTTTCCTAGATTCTAGGGATAGTAACTAGAGAGTGGGGCCGCCATGCAGTGCCTTCACCTATAAATTTCAAGTTTTCAAGGAAACCCATATTGGTTGCCCAAATAGTGTTGAGAACCTCTGTTGTATGTAATTTGAACTCTGTCGAAATTTAATGTAAAATTCATGAAACATTGATGAAACGTTTCTAGTCATAGCGATTTGATGTATTATTTCCTTGTTTGTATATCAATTTCCTGTGTGCTTTGTCCATATCTTTTCCTGTCTGACTTGGAACATACTTTTCAATCCTGGTATTCGCTGTGTAGCACCCCCTTATTTGCTTCATTAAGATAAACCATATTTCCTCCAAGTTAGTTCAGAATTCATAGTCAGTGCTGTTGTCATGGCACAACTATTTTGGGACACATGACATCATAGATCGGTAACTTGGCTCGCGGGTAATGGTCGGGCTTGGGAATTTATTCAAGTTATGAAATTTAAACTAATCCTGGGATCGCCGATGCCGCAAAGGGGTTGGGGATCGATGATCAGGGGAAAACCTATCATGTAGTTTCCTTTGGGTTAGCGTCCTCAAAACTCTTGATGCCAAAAACATTTCGGAAGTCGACAATCGGAGGAAAACTTTAGCGAGGTTTGGATGTTCATCACGATTTGATCTTCTCTGATTTTTCTAAGCACGTTGGGTATCGACTCTCAACGATATTGTTTCTTTCTTCATTAATCGTTTACCCTTTTCGCCTTTTGACGATGCTGAAGGGGATCGGTTGCCGACGATATCATTGTGTGATGCTTGTTGTGAAAGAAAACTCCCTTTTTCCAGCGCCGATGAAAATCAGTGCTCGGCGACCTTGGCTCCTTTTAATGCTCCTATTTCATCCTTTACCTCCTTTTGATGCCGAATCTTTGAATGTGTCAGGGGGAAAAAAAATTGGCTGTCACTTCTTTATTTAAATGTTAAGTCTTTTAAGTTATGGGTTTACACATTTTCAAGCAAACTTTGAGAGACTTAAATGAGAAACAAAATTATAAGGAAAGGCAACATTTATTATCATGAATTCGAATCAGGCAATGCAAAAGATCAAGTGGTACCCAAAAAGAGAAATCTGATGTAGGATTTTAAGGGTGTGTTGAGGGCTCAACAAATGGTGACTTACTGGGCAAAAGCAGAATCTTTGTTCCTCCTTCGGGCTCGGCTGATGTAAAAGCTGGTGGAGAACTTAACTGGTTTTAAATCAGAGCCTCTTTTTACCCTTGCATTTGAAATTCCTTGGTTGATGCTTCCAAGTCTTCCTGTGGGGTTTTTTAACCTTTATTCCTCCTTCGTTTCCTGTAATCCTGACTCACGCCCTCTTTTACAAAAGTCTAGTAAAACATTCACTGGCATGGAGCCTTTAGTTACCTTTAATCACTTTATATGGTGTTGTTCCACTGTGAGCGAGTGTCCATAGCCACGACGGAGTCACCCCGACATCACATACCTTGCTCCACTCCTAGCGAGTGTCCATAGCCCCGACGAAGATATCTGCATACCCTCTCCTACTATTCACTTGTTTGATATAGTTAACCTTATTTCAACAGAATTCCCTAAGCGAGTGGGAGAGGATGATGTTTGTTATTTTGCAAGATGAGATGGTTAAGGTGAAAATTTACTAGCTCTGTCTCTGAGGTTCTTATAGTCCTTTCTAGCTTTCCTTATTTCCATTAAGGTCTTACCAAATCACTAAGCAGACACTTCTAATAGTTCTCCAAATTTGTTCATCTGCACAGGTTAGATAGAGAGCCCCTCAAAGAAATTACAAGTTACACATCGCCTCTCGTGTTTGTATGTGAGTGACTATTTAGAAAGAGAGTTCACTATGTCACATGATTTGAGGTCAATCATTGTCTTGCCAAACATAACCTTCAAAATCACAGAAGTCCAAATAGAAAAAGAAAACAAAAAGAAAATGCATTTCACAATCATGAAGACACGCAAACAAAACATAATTTTTTTTTTAATGGAAATATTGTTTTAGGGCTTGGCCATTTACTGGGAGGGTGTCAGGTTCCCCCTTGAGATTTTGTAATCGATAAGTTCCTACCCCAATCTTCTTGGCCAACTGGAAAGGTCTGAGCCATAGATTTTGAAACTTAGAATGTTTGCCTTTAGGCTCGTTTGCTCTGCCCCATTTTAGGACTAAGTCTCCTACTTCAAAATTATTCTCTTTAGCCTTATTATTATCAAACCATATTTTAACAACCTACTGGTGGGCTATGAATTTTGATTTAGATTTTTCCCTTTCTTCTTCTAGCATGAGGAGAGTGTCAATTCTTTGTTGTATAATTGATGAAGGCTATCCTCCGGAACTTGGGCCAGTTGAAGAGATGGAAGATAAATCTCATTCGGGAGAATGGATTCCTACCCGTACACCAGAATGTACGAGGAATTTCCTATATATTCCTTGGGTGTGACCCTATCGACCCATAAAGAGTTATGGATTAGGTTATTCCAATACCTCTGGTTGTCTGCAACTGTCTTTTTCAATATTCTCACTAGGTTCTTGTTAGTTGATTCTGCCACTCCGTTTCCCTGTGTATAATAATTTGCAGAGTACCTAATTATGATTCCTTTGTCTAGAGAAATCTACGTCAATAGGGTGGAAGAAAAGTAAGCTTCATTATCGAAAACCAGGATAGAAGGGACACCAAACCTTGTGATCAGTTGTTGTTTTATGAATTGGATTACCACCTTCTCGTTTACATGAGTCAGAGGGATGGCCTCTGCCCATTTCATGAAATAATCGGTGGTAGTTAGTATGTACTTATGTTGTTCTGAATAACTTGATGTAATTTCCCCTATGATATCTAACCCCCATTGCTCAAAAGACCTAGAAACAGTTACCAGTTGGAGTGGAACTTTTGCTCTCTTTTCCCTCCTGACGCTTACTTGGCACATCTTACAGTTTCTAGCGTAAGTGTGAGCGTCCTTGAATAAAGTGGGACAATAATAACCAGCTCTCAGTATCTTATGAGCGATGGTGTTTCCTACAAAATGTCCACCAAGAGGGCCATCATGGAGTTCCTTTAGAACTTTGTTTGCATCTTCACGTTCGAGACATCTTAAAAGTACCCTGTCATGATTAACCTGGAAGAGTACCGAATTTATGAGGCGATATTGTGCGGATTTTAAACTAAGATCTCTCCTTTCAAGAGTACCGAATTTATGAGGCGATATCGTGCAGATTTTAACCTGAGAGCTCTCCTTTCCCTAGGGTTGAGATTTTTTGGACAAGTCCCATGGTGTAGGAGATAATTCAATTTCTTGTACCAAGACTCTTGTCCTGGGGAAATGTATGAAACTTCACCACACCATAATTCCATTTCATTCTCCCATCCAGAGTCTTCATTTACTTGGTCTTGAGCCTCAGATGCCAATTTTCAAATCCTTGCCCTTTAACTAGTTTGGTAGGCTTTATATCTAGATTGAATTCTTGGACTACTACCATCCAATTTCCTCTTCTTTCACCCATCTCCTATTGAGTGAATAGGGATCAGACCGCACTGTGAGGCACAATTACTTTGGTATGGTTCTTGAGGATGTAGGACCTAAAATGTTTCACTACTTTATAAACTGCATAAGCCTATTTATCTACAATAGGATAATTTAGTTCGGCTCTTTGGAGGTTAGTGCTCATGAACGAAACTAGGGCCTCGTTGTTTTCATTGTCCTTCTGAGTCAATACTGCAGCTAACGATTGGTCGGAGGTGAAAGTATAGAGGAAGAAATATCTATTAAAATCGGGGCTTCTCAGCATTAGATCCTGAGATATCACAATTTTAATATTGTTGAAAGCATCCTTTCTTTCATCATCCCTCTTAAATTCAACATCTTTTTGAATGATTTTTTGTAATGGTCTGACAGTCTCGGCAAAATCGGGTGTGAATTTCCTTACAAAATTGATTTTCCCGAAGAAGGATTGCATTGTCTTTTTTTTGTGAGGTAATAGGAGTTGAGTTATAGCTTTGACTCACTCAGGGTTTATACGAATGCCTACTTTGGATATAATATGACCTAATAAATTTCCTTCCTCCACACCAAAGATAGTTTTCTTAAGGTTTAAAGATATACTGTATTTTCTACACCTTTCGAAAATATGGGTTTAAGTGTTGGATGTGCTCCTCTCTGTTCTTTGAATACACAGTTACGTCATCCAGATACACTACCACACACTTGTTGATCAACCCTAGAAACGCTACATCCATTTCCCTTTGGAAGGTTACCCCTGCGTTGATTAACCCAAAGGGCATGCATTTGTAAGATAAAGTTCCCCACTTGGTTCATAATGTAGTTTTCAAATGGTCTTCCTTTGAGACCAAAACCTAGTTGTAACCTGAGAAACCGTCTAGTAGAGAGAAAATCTCAGAGCCAGACACGGTCTGCAATAGTTGCTCCATCGGTGGGACTGGGTAGTTGTCCTTTTTTGAAGCTCTATTAAGGTTCCTAAAATCTATGCATAAGCGGATTTATCCCGACTTTTTCCTCACAAGAACCAAATTTGCTACCCACACGGAATGCCTAACCTAAAAGATAATTTTGGCATCTAAAAGTTTCTTCAACTCCTGACACATGAGAGGTTCCAGGGATGGGTGATACTTTCGAAGCTTCTGTTGGAAGGGTTTCACTTCAGGTTTTAACGGGATAGTGTGTTGAATGATGCAGGTATCGTAAGTTTTCAGATCTCAGTAGGACCATGCAAATACATCTTGGTATTGTCTGAATAGTCTGAGATAAGCCTTCCTTTCCTCTTTAGATATAGTCTTTTCAAGATTTATATTCTTTGGGTTTTTCGGGGTTCCGAGATTTATAGTCTCATGCATGGGATAGGAACTACCAGTCTTTGCATTTTTGGGCCCCTTAAATCGTTCTTTTAGATCAAAAAGACCTTCCAAATTAGCTATCCCTTTTGGGATTGTGTGAGACTTCAATTTGTTAGTTGGTTGAACTGTCCGAGAATTAGTTTCTTTTGATTGATCCTGGAATACTTCATCGTCAATAGCTAAGTCTTTGAAATTATCTTGGTTTGTCAAAAAGTTTATGATCTGTTCATCCCCTTCAAAGACCTTCCAATTAGAAATGTTGTTGGGTACTGAGGGTTTATATAATAGTTCTATAGTGAACCGAGAAGCTTCATAATCCTCTAGAGGTGATATCCTTGAGGCAGCGGTAGCTAGAGAATCGACAAGAATGTTCTTTGCTCTGGGAATTTCTGTAATGTTGAAAGCTTCAAAATGCTCTATTAGCCTATGCACTTCCTGTTGCTAATTCTTTAGGTGTGGATAATTGCAATGTATAGTATTCCTTATCTGTCTGACAATGATTTTCGAGTCTCCAAAAACCTTTAATATTAATATGTTTAAGTCCACAACTTTCTTTAGACCTTGTACTAAAGCTTCATACTCAATAGTGTTATTTGTGTATTCGAACTCTAGTCTACAAGACAGGAAATGTCGTTTACCTTAAGGATCAATGAGAATACACCTTGCCCCTGGCCCTTCTTACAATTTATATCCATCAAAATATAGGGTCCACATTTGTGGGAAACATGCATCGGCTTCTCCTTCCCTATTACCTTCCTCTTTTCCTCCTGTTATTTCTGTGATTTCTAACGCAGGTTCTTGGTAGAAGAGGGTTTATTTCGCCGCAGTTGGAAACTTCTCCTGAAAAATCATTTCAGAGTTCTAAGTGAGAGGGACATCATATGAGAGAGGGGAGAAGTTCCCGAAGTAGGAATCGCAGGAATAATTTCCTAACAAAGGGAAATCTATCGATGAGGGTTCGTTAAGGGTTTCTAAGTCAGTGACAATATGTTTCAGATACCTTTCCCTATCAATTATGATCATATTTTTGTATCCCTTCAACGACAGCCAAAGGTGTGCCCAATCTGTACTAAAGTATCTATTTAACTTCTCAGACCAATCTCGGCTTAGTAGTAACCCATATGCTTCTGGGATATCTACTACAATGATGTGTTTATATTTTGATCATTACATCTTTGAGTTCTCCCATGACTTTGACTCGGGTTCTGTCTAGTTGTATTACATGTTTACCACTTTTGAGAGGAACGACATTTAATTTTTTGCAAATAGACAAAGGCATAACATTGGAATATGCTCTTGAATCGACCAGACAATTTTGGAGGTTCCTGTTGAAAACTTCAAATGTTAAAAGGAACGGTGGGACAAAAGGTTTTCCCTTCTTATATTCCAAGCAGGCGTTTACCATTGATTTATTCACTAGATTTGAGGGGGTTAAATTCCTTTCCTGATTACTGCTTGTTGTAGGGTTTTCAACTGATTTCAAAGCTTGTAGTAGGAAGTCTTTTTACTGAGGGATTCTACATATGTCCATGACTGAAATGTTATCCTTCAACTTCTTCAAATAGTCAACTACGTTGTAATCTAGCTTGGGCGTTTCTCGGGTATGGATGCTTATGGGGCTCTTATGGGAAGCAAAATATGTTTTCGGGTGATCGGGAGTTGATCTTCCTCCCAAGGCCGGAGTAGTGGTAAGGTCCTTTGAGACAGGTTGGCTTTTACTTCGCATTTGCACCACGGAGACCACTACGGGTGGTTCTTGAGGCTCAAATAAGTCGTCAAAAGGCATGATTAGGTCAGGGTCCCATATCAACATGGTTGTATATTCTGGTGGATCAATCTCTTCTTGATCAATGACATTCATAATTGAACTTCTTGGTTGTTCGGTCAGGGAGACTTCGTCTAGAAATCGATTGGCCATCAAACTCATGGCATGCATCCATTGAGGGTAGTCTCTTTCAGAGTGGTTCTCCTGGTGATAGGTACAGAAAGAATCAGATGCTACATTTCCCAGATCAATATTTAGGCTAGCCGGGGAGGTCCAATTGCTTTGAATGACAGGTTTCTTTTAGAGAAAGTCTTATAGGACCTTTGGCCTTGGTTTCCTTCCCCTGCACTTCTTTTAATGTCTATGATTTCATTTGATAACTTCTTAACCATGTGTTGTAGATCTTCTATGTCTCCATTACCCTTTTCAGGAGCTTGTTATGCTTGTTTCCCTGGGGGTCTAGTGAGAAATAGCCCTCTCTAGGGAGGGGGTATGAGATTCTTTCTTAACTAAGGAAACCTGACTCTCTTTGCATCCTTTCATTTGGAATTCAATAGTTTTGGCTTCTTCAAAATTCTCAGCTAGGGTTCGTTTGGCAACCCTCTTCACAAACATGGAAATAGAAGTTGGGAGGGCATTAGTGTATACTTCGATCTGCAACTCCTGAGTAGGCTTAGCTTCGGGATGGAATTTGTTTAGGATGGTGGTGAATATTTGGTTAAAATTTTTGACCCTTTCCTTCAAAATCATGGTGGCGGAGAACAACTCAACCATCAAAGCTCCCATAGTAGTCTCCTTTGCAAATTTATCTAAAAAATCCTTCTAGAACTTCGTTCAGCTAGTTATAGATCCTATAGGCAGATTAAAATGCCACGTGGAAGATGAATTCTCAAACATATAAGGGACTAACATTCATACTACGTCTTCATATTGGACATTCATAAGTTTGATCGCTAGTATGAATTTCTTGATATTATCTTCAGGCAATCCTGAGGTCTCGGGGTCGAATTTCGGGAGTAATTTCTTCGGATGTCAGGAAAGATTATGTTCTCATCCTAGGATGGAAAAAGAATACCTGGCCAACCAAGGTTGATTATTTTGAGGTGGGTTTCCCCTTTTTTCATCGTGGTCATTATTGTCTTCCATATCTTCGGATTCTGAGTTAAACTCCTTCTCTTCCAAAAAATCGTCTGGTTCAGAGACGTCATCGACTGGCGTTTTTGGGATTAGATTTATAGGGTGTTCGATTTCGGTGATCTCACACAATCTATCAGGTCTTCTACTATGTGAAAAAAAGCCTAGTCGGGGGTTTCGACCACTGGTCTACTTATTTTTTTTTTTCGAGGAAGTATCAGAGCTAAGGACAACGCACCGATCTGTCAGGTGTATGCTCTTTTGATTCTTCTAAATTGATTTAACTCCTCATGAGGAAGAGCATAAGGTATATCAGGGAATGAGCATTCTTCCTTGGGCCAGGGAAAGTCACTCATTTCAGGAGTACTGAATGTGTGTGGGTTTTCTTGGGAATGACTAGCCATGCATGTGGTTGTTTTGAATCTACATGCTATTTGAAATATTATGTGGAAAATGAATTTAGCCATTCATTCTTTAGGTCCTCCTTCTAGCTCCAATTCTGTGTATGGTTCCTATATCCATTTAGTTAAAAAATAGGAACCAAACCCACCACCGAGGACCAATTAGACTCTGCAGTGTTTAATAGTGGAACGGTTCTCAAGATCTTGCAATCCGACCAATTAATCGATGGGATTTAAGTTTTCTTGTGAAGGCCTCTCCTTCGGTTTGTAATTTCTCTTTTTATATTTTCTCTTAGGTGGGAACAATATAAGATGATATCCAGTATAAACCAACTAGGTAACAAAACAGGAATAAGTTTAACTACTGGAGAAGAGGCTGAGCTTGGGATAACCCGCTACTCAAGCATGCAGACAACAATCCTATACCACATGCCTAGTACTAATACATTAACCATGTGAGTATCCAATTACTGACTGAGATACAAATCATCAGAAAGAAAACACATATGCGATAAATAATGGCAAGAAAAATAATTCACTCAACTCTAATCATCCATCACATAATAACACAACGATTTATTTTCATCATTTACAGAAAAGAAATGTAAAAACATTGCATCAGATAAATTATCAATAAATTTAATATATCTTACTTGTCACAACATACATTCATTAGATAAGATAGGAAATAGTTCTTCTCCACGTCCACTCATTCATGCATTTGATGAAAAAATAAACTTGTCTCTGGTCCAGAAGGACTTCTCAATTCAAAGTAGCTCGAAAATAGTTCTTAACAAAAATAGAAATGAGAGTTTCTTGCAACAACCATCGAACCTTGACTAATCGGTCAATGCTCTTATTTATAAAATAAAATTAACTAAAAATAATGGCTAAAGTGCAGATGAGTAAAAAAAAAATCACCATGTGGAATTAGCTCCTAACAGTTTTCTAACAGTCATCTCAAAATATGACTTAAAAGGGTGACTCTTCTCATACTCCGATAAAAATGACGAACAACTCCTCGCAGGTGTTGGTGTATGGGAATTTGTGTTGTTCTATCGGGGCCGCATACCAAATTCTTTGGGCATACCAAATTCAGAGAGTCTGATATCTTTTATTTCCTTGTTAATTTTGACTCGGTTTCTCGCACGCTCTACCCACTTTTCTAAACCTCCCGATGAGATTCCCACACCAGATTTGTTGAACACTCAGAGGAATATTTCCTGAAATCAAAACATAACTCCTTTAGAGACAACGCATAGAGCAACGCTGGGTCAAATATGTGTTAAAATGTAAGCACAAAAAATTCAGATTGGTACATACCTGTAAAGTTAGCTAAACCTGGTTATTTGATACTTACGAGATCTTTGCAGCTTTTGAATTGCTTGCTTTGCTCCTATAGTTCCACCATTTTTATTTTGTCAGGATGAGTCTTAGTCAAGTTATGTCCATGTGCCACAACATGAAATATTGGGTATGGAATAATCATAAGAGTCAAAGTTACTCTAGTGGCTGGCTGGCCCTTGGAGTCGAGAAAGGATGTCAGAGTCAATCATGTGTTAAAAGTATGAGTATGTTCCAAATGAGTCGGGTCCTGTCATAAGGGAAGTTGTTATGGGATTTAGGTCGAGGCCATTTGTCTAAACAAATGTCATGTAGGTAAGTGCATCGACTATAATCAGCTCATCATGAAGGCTTGAAAGATAAGAAATTACGATGCTTGTATCACATATGCTCTGCAACTCTTAACGGTTGTACCTCGTACGCCTGAGAATGTACTCGTCGCGCGGATGTGCCACATAAAATATTTAGTTCGCTTCAAAACATCCAGTTTCCATGAATTCAGTGTTCCCCGACACGTTCCTACCCACTACACGCTTGGTTATAAATTCTGGGTGTTCTACATGCATTTTGCTCATCATCCAAATTTACGCATTGTTGGTAGTTCATCTCGCGAGCTCAAATCAATCAATATTTTTTCCTTAGGCCCTCACCAAATTCCTCGCATATAATAGATAAGTGTTGTACCATGGGAACCTCTCACCACATAAGAAAGGACATGTGAAGCAATAGACATGCCAGGCTTAAGCCCCAAGGATACTGGGATTCGTTCTTACTTGCGGTGGACACCCCCAAGGTTTCAAAGGGGAATTCCCATCTGTGTGCGGGAACGATGATATCACACCTCGTGAGGGTCGGCGTGGAAGAAGTCATATCGGAGGGAAGGGCACTGGAAGACATGTCTCCCTTACTGTGGATACCCCGAAAAAGGGGTAGGCCAAGGAGGAACAAGGAAACTGGGGAAACCCAAGTCTTAAGTGAGCCATGCATGAGATTGATTGTCGAGGAGTTACTTATGCACGCTATTCGACTGGAGCCTGTCGAAGGCACTTGTAAGGAAAGAAGAAGCAGGAAAAGGAGGGCAGATGTCACAAGAGCTAACATTCGAGGGTCGAATTAGCAGTTGGAATAGGCACAAATCTCGCTTGGTGAAAAAAACCCTTGATGTGTCAGTATCGCAAGGCCATGAAGGGAACATGAAGTGGATCAAAAGGAAGCTCCGGGAAGTGTAGGATACAATCGTGCAACTAGCGAAGCACAAAGGGCATCGGAAGACAAGAAGACCTATTTCTTAGATTCTAGGGATAGTAACTAGAGAGTGGGGTGGCCATCTGGTGCCTTTACCTATAAATTTCAAGTTTTCAAGGAAACCCATATTGGTTGGCCAAATAGTGTTGAGAACGTATGTTTTATGTAATTTGAGCTTTGTCAAAATTTAATGTAAAATTCATGAAACATTGATGAAAGGTTTCTATTCATAGTGGTTGAATGTATTATTTCCTTGTTTGTATATGAATTTCCTGTGTGCTTTGTCCATATCTTTTCCTGTCTAACTTGGAACGTACTTTTCGAGCCTGGGATTCACTGCACACCACCCCCTTGTTTTTTTCATTAAGATAAACCATATTTCCTCCAAGTTAGCCCAGAATTCATACTCGGTGGTGTTGTTGTGGCATAACTATTTTGGGACACATGTCATCGCATATCAGTGACTTGGCTCGTGGGTAATGGTCGGGCTCAGGACTTTATTTAAGTTATGCACTCTAAACTAAATCTGGGATTGCCGATGCCATAAAGGGGTCGGGGATCGACGATCAGGGGAAAGCCTATCGCCTAGTTTCCTTTGGGTTAGCATCCTCAAAACTCCCGATGCCGAAAAAATTTCGGAAGTTGGCGATCGGAGGAAAAATTTAGTGAGGTCTGGATGTTCATCGCAATTTGATCTTCTTCGATTTTTCTAAGCGTGTCGGGTATCAGATCTCGATGGTATTTTTTCTTTCTTTGTTAATTGTTTACCCTTTTTGCCTTTGGATGACGCTGAAGGGGATCGGTTGTCGGAGATATCATTGTGTGATGCTTGTCGTGAAATAAAAATCCCTTCTACCAATGCCGATGAAAATCGACGCTCGACGAGATTGGTTCCTTCGAATGCTCCCCTTTCATCCTTTACTTCCTTCTGATGCTGAATCTTTGAACGTGTCGGGGGAATACAAAATTTGGCTATCGATTCTTTATTTCAATGTTAAGTCTTTTAAGTTATGGGTTTACACATTTTCAAGAAAAATTTTAGAGACTTAAATGAGAAACAAAATGACAATCAAAGGCAACATTTATTATCATGAAGTCAAATTAGGCAATGCAAAAGATCAAGTGGTACCCAAAAGTGAAATCTGAAATAGGGTTTTTAGGGTGTGTCGAGTGCTCAACACCTCTTATGGGACACACCACTTAGAGGTGTTGTTTTTTTGAGTTATCACACCGACCCTTGGGCGTATGATCTGTTGGTGGTGCACTGATTGATTTAAAATATTTTTTTGCAAAAAAAAATTATTTTGGATTTTTTAAATACACATCATTTATATATGTATTTCTTTTATAATTTCAATTTATTTTATCCTTATTTATGTTCCTAACAATATTTGTATGTGAATCAAATATGATGACGATGAGAGGAGGAGGAGGTGGGGTGACAACAGGTCGAGACATATGCATTTGTGCATGACTGGGAGGCTAGGGAGAGGGATAGGGAGTTGTACCCTTGCCCTGTTTTGCAACATAAACATGACCTTTTGATGGATAGTGGACTCTTGAAGTTTTATTAGGAGGGTACATTCCTTAGGGGGAACTCTACATTGTTCAGGGTCAGTCTTGATCTATGATATCATCCCATGAAGGAGGATGTCTATTTCATCATTGGGTTGTCTAGGAGGCGGGTGTATTTTCCCCATTTCCTTGCATTACCACCCGATGTTGCAGGAGAGACCCAACTAGCATATGTGAAAAGATATGTCAATCCGTGTATTATTTCATCTTCAAAGTTCTAGGTTTGTGGTGGTAAGCTGTGGATAGGTGCATTTTAGAGAGAGGAAGTTAGGTGCATGTGTCATATGCTCTCGTCACCGTCACAATATAGCTCTGATGGGAAGTGAATTAGTTGCTCTATGTTGTATTATGTATATAGTTTAGTGTAGGAGACCTGATTGATTAGGTCGATGAATGTGTTGGGCCATGGAATTGTCATCCTTTTTACATCATCTTTCCCTATTTTTAATCCCTTCTTGTTTACCCATAACCTTGTATTAATGCTTATTAATCATTTTTAATTCTTATATGCGAGATTTAGAACCAAAAAATTTTCCATTACATTTCCTTAATATTTCATATGAATTATGGTTAAATATTAAATAGGTAACATATTATGCACTTATCTTTGAAAAGGTGGTTTAGTTTGTTGTTGCAAAATCGATTGCCACTTGTTGTTACTCCTGCTATTACTCCTGTTGTTACTCAAAGCCACTTGCTGCAATGATTATAACTAAATATCCATGAAGTGGTCCTTGAGATTTTTCATATGACGCATTATTAAGCCAATATAAGCTTATCCACAAAATATCTCAAAAACCCAAATCATACTTTTTGAGAAATTGACATTTTACAAGTTGTTATTACTTGTGATGTCGCAGTTGTTGTTACTTTGTGGGACAATTTTTTAAAACACAAAAATCCATCTTCAACCATCAAGATATTCCATGGATTTGGATTAGCAACATTCATCTTAGATGAGAAGATAATATTGGAACCATCGATGAGATTAGTTTTATTAGTTTTGGATTATTAGCAAAGATTTTGTAATTATTTATTAGTTGATTTTAGTTTCTACTTATCAGTAAATTGTTTTAACCACAAGAGAAACTTCTGGATTTGCATTTATTGTTTTTTATTTTAATTTTTATACAAACTCATATATAAAATAGAGTGCCTTCTTCATTCTTGGGGGGGACTCTTGGAGCAACTATCCATACTATGATGGAATAGATCATATTTCTTTGAGATTTTGTGTTAATGTAGATTATAGCTTGAGATTTCACAGTATGTGTAATTGTTGCATTTTCAATTCTTTCATTTCCTTTGAGAATATTATGAGTTTCAATTAATTTTTGTATGCATTATATTGGTGGAAACTCTTTGTTTTAATACTGCATGGCGATTGGGGAATAAATATTTTAGTACAATTTATTTATTTATGCAAATGTGTGAAAAATTCCTTTCTGTCAAATAGATAAAATTTACTTTCTTCAATCCTGAAAGAGTGATTTAGAATAAATATTCTTTTGTGTTGTTTGCATCTATCCAATCCCCACAGGTGGTTGAGAGCAGGGGGCTAGCATAATCCATCATTTACCGATCCTCGCAGGTGGTTTGGAGAAAGGAGTTGAGCAACCCACCACTTTCTTGAGTGATTTACTTTCCTATTAGTATTCTTTCATTTATGCAAGAGTGGCGTGCTTTATTTCCTATAAGTTAATATTTTCCTTTTTTCTAGTCTATTGCCAATAGATAGATAGACCCTCCTGATATGTCAAGGAGTATGTAAAATAGAGTAGATTGCTTCACCGATCAACACTTGTTGTGTGGTGTGATTTACTTTCCCAGAGTGTGTTATTCTTTTTGGCCCCAGGCTGTGTGGATCACCTTTCATGTTTAGAGTTTTTTTATTTACATTACTGCAACACATGTTAGATAACCAATGTTAGAAGGGAAACTGTATCCTGCGTAGACTTTGCATCATAAATTTGAAATAAACAGATGCACCCTAGATTGATAATTAATGGTTTGGAATTTGATTGGTTTTATAAGAAATTAATTTATGCAACATGATGTTTTTTTGAGACATTTTTGTCATACAATAGATCATTGTCACTCTGTTTTTTCTAGTACAATATTCTTCCCATTCGCATCTGAGTTGTATACACTTTTTTGTGACAGGGTTCATGCCGCTCGACCAGTAGTACCCTTCTTTCTTGCTAGGCCTATTTTTGATGCGTGTATGTGCATGTGAGGGTAGTTGATTCCCAAGAGGGGCTAGTCTGAGTTTCCCATTACGCCATTGGGAAGAGAGGTATTTTATTTATTGTCTAGCGAGGATGATAATGTCCTCAATATTGTATAATACCCGTACGCGGGGATAGATTGGAGAGGATGTCCAAAGATATGATTTAAAATAGAGGAGCCACACAATGCGAGAGGTAATGTTATCATTATGTTTTGATTAATCTATTTGCATATATTTATGTCTTATTTAATGCAAATGTAATTTATTGTAACATTTGTTTTCAATTATCTTATCATTATTATCTATTGCTTTGTAAATATTAACATATATGCTGGGCATGTGCCTCCCTAACATGAGGATGAGGTGATGTAAGAGGTAGAGGAGAAAATTCCAATAGAATAGAGACCCCACATGCCACACAGGCCATATACGAGAGTCCAACTAAAGGTGGTGGATGAAATATGTCGTGTCATGACTAGTCACGGAGTGGTACTTGTACCCCCTAGAGACATATTACAAGTCGAGGAGCTCTCTACTACATAGAGGATTTTTCCTCATGACATGATGATATTGATGCATCATATTGTTGGTGTCGTCAACTACATCGATACATTAAGGGTTGGTGCTCATGATCTCACTACATCTAGCTCATTAGCAGTTCCATCTACTAGAAAAATAGGATCGCGGAGCAATAAAATAAAACAAATGCGGAAATAAAACATAGACTATACACAATAAAATAGAGACATAGATATACATGGTTCATCAAGTGTGGGATACATCCACCAAAGAAATTTCCAGGTCCTTCCTTTATTATTATCTAGCAATTGAAGGGATACAACCTACAACACACCCATTGTAACTTCCTCTTCTTTTTCTCACAGTCTCCTCTCTCAGGATACAATATTCGTTATCTCACACACCACAATACAATTCTCTCATACATAAAAGAGGGTTTCCTTATAGGGAAAAAATCCCTAACATAACTTCTATCCTCAGATCTATGACTTTATAATGAACGGTCTAGATTGACTATGAAATTACAATATTTTACAAGGAATTTTTTCCCAAAATTTCACTCCTTGGACCCCCCTGGAGATAGATGTTGGGGTACAAGCCTTCCAACACCCCCTCCCGTCAAGAAATGGGGTCCAAACACAACTGAAACAAGACCTCTAAAGCAAGACTATAATCAAGCTCCACAACTAAAAATCTCCCATGTGGAGACTGATCACAACAAATCCACTACTGTTGTACGTGTTGGAATATTATCCACCTTGGAACTGAAAAATTTCTCATCTTCACCTTCATTCTTGAAGGCCAACTAAAACTAAGAAGGAACTCAATTTCTCCTTGGTTACTACCTTTGTTAACATGTCTGTAGGATTCTTGCTAGTATGTATCTTTTCCAACTTCAATTGTCCATCTTCCAAGATGGATAATATGAAATGGTACATGGGTTGTATATGTTTAGTATTAGAATGGAAGGATGAGTTATTTACAAGATGAATGACACTCTAGTTGTCACAATACAACCTATTGTTCTCTTGCTTCTTTCCCAATCCCTCCACAAACCTTTGTAACCAAATCATCTCTTTACTAGCCTCTGTAGCATCACCATACTCTACTTCCATTGTTTAAAGTTTAACAACCTTTTGTAGTTTTGAAATTCAACTTACTATTGTTCCACCTACAGTAAAAACATACTCCATGGTGCTCCTCTTGCTATATTTATTACCTGCCAGATATGAATCAACATATACCTATAGAACAATGTATGAACCTCCAAAACATAATACATGAGTAGCATTACCTCTCAAATACCCGAGAATCCACTTTACTTCCTCCCAATGTTCTTTACCTGGATTGTTCATATACCTACTCACAATTCCCACTACATGTGAAATATCTAGTCTTGTGCACACCATAGCATACATCAAGCTGGCAAGTGATAATGAATAAGAGATATTGGACATGTATTCTATCTACTTTTGTGTCTTCGGACACATTTCCTTGGTTAATTTGAAATGGTCGGCCAAAGGTGTACTAACTAGTTTTGCTTTCTACATTCTAAACCTCTCCAGCACCTTCTCTATGTACTCACCTTGAAAAAATGTCAGTTTGTGATTTTTCCTGTCTCTTCTTATTCTCATACCAAGGATTTTATTAGCAACACCCAAATCCTTCATCACAAATGAAATAGATAATTTATTTTTTAGCACATTTATATCCTGCATGCTAGACCCTGCAACAAGCATGCCATCTACATACAATAGCAAGATAATATAACTTCCATTTTCTATCCTCTTAAAATAAAAAAAGTGATCAGAATGACATCGAATATAACCTTGTTCTTGTTAGGAAATGAGGAACACTTCCAAGCTAAACCTAGAAGAAGAGAGGAAGAAATATTTAATCAAGAAAGTAAATGACAAAGCAAACACACAGTACACAGAGATTTTACCCTGGAAACCCAAACTGGGAAAACCAACATTCCTTGAGTGTTTTCCCTCTTGTTGTCTTATTCATTCATAATAAAAGGTTACATGTCTAACCTTGGTCCACACCTAAGACAAAATCGACATCATTCCCTCTTTCTTTACACAAGAACAAACCTGCATCCAATATGACTTACATCTACATGACCAACAACCTCTAAATCAATTTCTCTAAATATTGATTAATTATCTTTTACAACATTACAACACACCTTATTTATAGGATTTACAATAGGAAAAACCATAAAGAAAGGTGCCCAAAAAAGGTTACAGATCCATGCATATAATTGGATAAAAATGTCATGAATCTCGGGATTTTGTCATAGTCGACTACCAGTCGACCTTCATTCGGTTTTCATTCGGTTTCCACACACCCACCTGTTGACCTCTTGTCTTTGACCTCTTCGACTTGTTGTCGATATCTTTACAGCCTCGAACCACCTCGACCTTCGACTTTGAATTTACATGTTCGAACCACCTCGACCTTTGAATTTGACTTTACCTGGTCGAACCACCTTGACCTTCAACTTCAAATATCAGTCGATCCACCTTGACTTTTGATGCAGCCTCCCTCCCCTCCTAGGGTTTTGTGACCTCCCAGTCTAGGATCTTTCAAAATGATGAGTCGAATTGACTCTTCGGGTTCCTCTTTGAACCCAATCAACTATAAACCAACCCCTTTTCCTTCTATGTGTAGGTCCTGTCAGACCCACCTGGTTTCTATGGTCATGATTTGACTGTTATCAATCTGCTCTTCGATCAATGGATCACAACAATTGCGGGCCACCAACGTGCTCAGCCTTTATGGAAGAACCCTGTCCCCGCAAACTTAAAGTGCTAACTCGACCTCCTTTTGATCATGCCCGTTGATCTCCTACCTTGATGAGATCAATGACTCTATTGCATTGCGGACTGTGAATTAGCGTGTTCACTAATTTCGCCTCTGCTCCCCACAATGATTCCCTACCACCGATTTCCCTTATCAGATCGATGATCCTAATTTACTTCAGGTTTCCAGTCTTAGGGAATCTCAACTTATTGCGCTCCGCAAGCTCCTTTTTCTAAGCCCCTTCTTCACATGTGCCCTCGGGTTGTGTCCTTACGCAAACACGTGATTGCAGGAGTGGGAAAGAGTGGTTTTAGACCAACCCACTTTTCACCCCGCAATTCACCTCCAGCTACCATGTATCCTTCTCCCAATACAATGGTTCCAATTGTGGCCCACTCAAGGAAAATTAATGTCCGAGCATGTCCTGGCTTTGCAATCCTTCGGGACCGTCAATCTCCCGATCTTGATAGTACTGTCTGAACTAACGGTTCAGATTTGTCCTTTCCAAATCCATGGACTAGATCTGATCCTCCTTAATCAATGGAGGTGATCTCACAGTGATTATTGACTTTGGTGTTTTGAAATCTCAAACCCTGCTTTCTTCCATACTTCAATATTTCAGAGTTGATGATCTACAGACATCTGTCCTCTTGATCAACAACCCTGCTTCTATTTCAGGTGTTTGACCTTTAAACTTAGATCAATGGTCCTGTGACCCTCTTCTCGATCAACGGTCAAGATCTTCTTCAGGTTGTGGACTTCTTAGATCTCAAATCTCAAACTTCACCCTTTGATCTAACAACAATGAATAACTTCGGGACTTTACCCGGAGTCCATAGATTCACGCCACGTCTCCTCTTGATCTGACGACTCAGATTCACTTCGGATGATCTGACGCTTGATATTTTCTTCAAACGATCTAACGACTCATATTCACTTCGGTTGATCGGACAAATGAGATTTACTTTGGATTTTCGGCTCTTCAGGCTTCAGAAATATCAACTCTCAAGATTTTCCTCCTCCTGGACTCACGATATCCGACGGGTCAGATTCACTTCAGTTGATCCAACACCTGATATTTACTTTGAACGATATAAGGGCTCAGATTTACTTCGGATGATCTGACGGTCCATATTTTCTTCATCTCTCTAACTCTTCCCACTTCGGGAGTCTCAAGTATTAAAATTTCCTCCTCCTGAGCTCATGATATCTGATGGCTCAGATTCTCTTGGGCGATATGACGCTTGAATTTTACTTCAACTGATCTGATGGCTCAGATCTACTTCAGATGATTGAACGATTGAGATTCTATTTTGGATCTCCATCTCTTTGGGCTTCGGAAATATCAATTCTCAACCCTTGATGAATTATCTCTCCTGAGTGTGTGAAGCACTAAGGATCATGCACCTTGCTCTAATCAGAAGGTTGTTGATCCTTTGCAATGTGATCCAACGACCACTATCGCTCTTGCTTCTGAGCTTCTTATTTCTTCTGACTTAGAAGATTTCTCAGTCTTCAAAGGTTTCGACCTTTGTTCCTCCTATGAGTCTGACTCTTGGATCTTGGAAACACTTATGATAAGTGATATCTCTTCTAAGCTTGATCCTCAAAGGATTTTGATTTCCCACACACACCTTGTGTTCTCGGGATTTCAATAACTCATATCGAAGGATTTCTTGAAAATAAATTCTTCTCACCCTCCTGGAATTCCCCTTACTCGATGAACACCTTGCAGAGCTCTACAGAGTTCTCAGTGACTCTATCTCTCAGTGAACTCAACACATAGTTCTTCCTGTGAACTCCTTGCACTTCTGCTAATGAAGGTTCAATGGTATCTCTCCTGAGCTTCTCTGAGGTTAACTCACCTATGTCAATGCACTCCTTGCACTCGAAACTCAAAGATGAGAAACAATTGAAACTCATACAATACTTCACCAGTTCACACATTCAGAACATGAATGACATATAAAAACATAACAATAAACACAAATACATAAACACACCATATGGAGGAAAAACGACTTTTCTATTATCTCTGTGTGTCTATACAAATGTTTTACAAAAAAGAAACTGGACTGCAACAGAGTCCCCGTTCTCTCAAGCTCTCCTCCTGAACTATTCTACCTCCTAATTTTCACAATCAAATCTGATAGAATATCTCCTTACAAAAGACGTCTCTACGAGCTTATCCTCTCCACCTAACCTCATCTATTACATTGAAGTTTCATAAATGGCCATCTAGTCTGAATTGAACCTAGAGCCATCAACCTGTTAGCCATTAAAAGCGACCTTATCTTATGCATGTTCAGAGATATGGCTTGGTTTTAACTCAATATTACAACATGAATCCGTATAGGATTATATTTCAAATTTAAAAATGGGAGGGTTAATGCCTCTCCCTCTCTGAAATGCACGCTGATGTGCTGGAATGATGGCGCATTGCTAAGGTGCAACGATGCTCCTAAATCATACTCAACTGCTGGGAAAATCATGAGCTCCTCTTCTCCAGTGTTGAAATCCTCCTAGATCCCAAACTCTTTCTTGGAATTGTCCTCCTGTTCCTCTCCAGCTATGCCACTGCTACTACTACTGCTTCTTCTTCTCCTTCTTCCCTGCTACTGTGGAAAGCTCTCTTTTGTTGATATTTCCTTCGCTGACTACTTCTGCTGACCTCAACATCGGTCTTCTTATCTTCTCTATCACCTTGTCCAGCTGCTCCAGTGGTTGTCTCTTCTTATGCAGTCTTTTCTACTGCACTTCCTCCTCAAATACTTCAAAGGGTAGATCATCTTGATCCACCATATCATCTTCATCTCCTCTTATGGCACTAAGTTTCCACTCTACTGCAGACTCCATTTCTACAGTCTCATCATTGAGTTGTTTCTCAGCTTCCTCCTCTAACAGATTAGCTTATGTCAGCTCCTCTTGTGCTGACATATCTCCAACTCCCTCTAGTTGTTCATTTGGATGGTATGCTCCTCCATCTGTCTCCAACCTGATCTGACAGATGTGCATTCTTTGCACTATCACCCTTCTCTCTAGGGCTTCAAATTCCTCATACAGATCAACAAAATCCATGCTATCTGCTTCCCCTTTTGCTGCAAGCTCCAGTGCTGCAGTCATATTTGTTTCATCTTCCTGGCTGAAAACTTTGAGTCATTCTTCTGAATTCTCATCTTCTACTAGGTTAGACATCAATGTTTTCTCCATTTCTTCCTCTTTGACAGTTTTGACTGGATGTATTTCTTCTTCTGCTACACTTTCATCATGTGTACTGGCCTCTACTTGGCTATTTGGTAGGAATGTCTTGATCCCTCCAATAATTAGAATTCTCCTCTGATCCTTCGCATGGATGGTGAAAGTATTTAACTTCTCATCATCTTCATTCACATGGTCTGCAAATCCATTTGAATCTTCATCTATCAACATTCCTTGCTGACCTAAACCCACTTTTGAACTTCTCTTCTACCCACCTGGTAGTCTATGAGATCAACTGATCCCATCTCATTGCTCACTTGGCAATTTGAACTTTCAACACTGCTCCTCTGGTAGTATATGAGACCTTTCCCTGATCTCTTCCTATTGCCCACTTGACAACTTGAAAGTCCATTTTTTACCTCCTGACAGTTTATGAGATCTTTGACTGATCTCACCTCCTCATCATCATTGAGGTGTCTTCCAACTTCTGGTTCACAGATGTAAACCACTTCCTCCTTTGTGTCACTAAGGTTTTTAGCATGCCTCAACCACCTTTTCACTTCTTGTTGCTACCTTCTAGCCCACAACCTTTGAACAAGCCATTTTTCCTTCTTGTTCAGAGGACATTCGTACCTCCAGTGTACCTTTGCCTCCTTGTGGCCTTCTCTTTGACCACGTTCATGGCCTTCGGTAGCCATTTCCACCTTCTACCTGCCCTCTTGGCAAGACTATGGATCACTCTACCTCCGAGAGCATATCCATCTTCTATCACAACTCACCTGGTTGTTTAAATTTTTGTTGTTGTGCACATGCAACAACCTTCTCACAAAGCATCAGTACTCTACCTTCTTTTCGCCTGCTGTCTACAAGAAAATTTCAACTTCTAATATCATATAAGGTTACCATATTATATCCTTTCACCTCCTTCTTGTATATTGTTTGAAAGAAAAATTTGGTCTTCTCCTCTCTCTATTTTTCCTACAGAAATCAGTTCTGCGCTCTGATACCACCTGGTATCAGAGTATATCCTTTCTTCACTCTCTGCTATATAAATAAAAAAATTTGTGCTCTGATACCATCAGATGCAACCCACCTCCCCTCCTGGGGTTCTGCGACCTCTCGGTCTAGGATCTTTCAAAATGCTGAGTCAAATCAACGCTTTGGGTTCCTCTTTGAACCCAATCAACTATACACATGCCCCTTTTCCTTCTGTGTGCAGGTCCTGTCAGACCCACCTAGTTTCTATGGTCATGATTTGATCGTTATCAATCTTCCTGTCGATCAACGGATCACAACAATTGTGGGCCACCAACCTGCTCACCCTTTACGGAAGAACCCTGTCCCTGCAACCTTAAAGTGCTCACCCGATCTCCTTTTGATTGCGCATTTTGATCTCCTACCTCGATGAGATCAACGAATACAGTGCATTGTGGACTGTGAATTAGCGTGTTCACTAATTTTGCCTCTTCTCTCCGCAATGATTCCCTACCACTGATTTCCCTTCTCAGATCGATGACCCTAATTTACTTTGGGTTTCTAGTCTTCAGGAATCTCAACTTCTCGCACTCTGCAAGCTCCTTTTTCTAATCCCCTTCTTCACATGTGCCCTCAGGCTATGTCCTTAAGCAAACACATGATTGTGGTCATGGGAAAGATTTGTTTTAGAGAAACCTGCTTTTCACCCTGCAATTCACCTCTAGTTGCCACATGTCCTTCTCCCAATACAGTGGTTCCAGTTGTGGTCCGCTCAAGGAAAATTAACGCCTGAGCATGTCTTGGCTCCATAATTCTTCAAGACCATCGATCTCCCGATCTTGATAGTATTGTCTAAAATGATGGTTTAGATCTGTCCTTTCCAAATCCACGGACCAGATCTACTCCTCCTGAATCAACGAAGTTGATCTCTCCGTGATTTCAGACTTTGTTGTTTTGAAATATCAAACCCTACTTTCTTCCGTACTTCAATATTCAAGAAATGATGATCTGCGGACACATGTCCTCTCGATCAATAACCTTGCTTCTATTTTGGGTGTTTGACCTTTCAACTCAGATCAATGGTCCTGTAAACCTCTTCTCGATCAACGGTCAAGATCTTCTTCAGGTTTCAGACTTCTAAGATCTGAAATCTCAAACTTCACTATAATATCCCTCGGTCGAACCCAAATGTAAACATAATCCAAGTATATTAAGCTAGTGAGCTATTTAGACATCATTTTTGTAATACGCCTTTCATGGCATGGTGCATGCATATACTGCATAGTAAAGTAATGCAATGTGCACATTTCTGGATACCGCACGCAGTAACTAAAGTGCACACAACCTTAAAGACAGAGGATACAACACACAGTAACTAAAGAGTGCGCAATATTGAGGTCAACAGATACCATGCGCAGTAACTAAAGTGAGCGCAATATTAAGGTCAGCGAACCTTTACGTATATGATATGTGTTATAGGCCGGTGAGCCAGTATTATAAGCTGGAATGCTTATGTTTTGGAATTAGGCCAGAGCGCCTAGATGTTAAAGGTCAGTGCACCTATTTTGTATATGTTTCATGATTAATATAAAATACATCATTTCACGCAGACAGACCATGATAAAAGAGAAGGGGGACTAGATTCCAACCAAATAGGGAAAGGGAGGGCCTAAAGTTAACAACAGGGCTAATCTAGAGAGCTTGAAGCCGAAAATAAATATTATATTAATATTTCTTAAAAACATAAAGTATGAATAATTAATTTATCCTAAGTCCTAAAGTAGGGGACAAGTGTATCAAAACAGCTTCCAACATGACAAGTGTCAAGTTGGAGACATGCATACTTATTGCCAAGACTTAGTTCCTTTGGGGGGGCAACCATTGTGGGGGGAAGAAAAATGTAGAGCATTTTTCCTTCCACCAGAGAACCAGTATCCGAGATACATTCCGTCAGTTCTTGAGCTACCTTGTATTTTCCTACCACCGTACCTAGACCATATTGATAAACATTCCTCTTGGTGAACCTATCATCTTGGGAGCGGGATTGAAGAGGCGGGTTGTCAGGCTCATGAGCAATTATCAGAGTGAGATAATTTCTGAGGATCGATTTCATGAAGGTACTAAACTACGGATACAACGTTCTGAGACTTCTAGTCCGGCCTGTTGCTAAAGCCATGGAAGGGAAGTGGGGTAGCCGAAGGACTGTTGAGCAGAGAAGGGGCACACTTCCTTGGGTGGGATAGGCACGTGGGGAAGGAGAGGTTGTAGGTTGTGGTTGAGTGAACACTTGAGAGGGATTCTTTTCGATTGACCATGAACCTATAGCCTGGTTAGGAATCCCTTTCCTGGGTGGAGTCTAGTCCCAACTCGGGGGTGACTCACTATTGAGAGTGATGAACAGTGTAGTCTAAGGCTGGCAGGTTCGTGGATGGTCTGCATGCAGTTGGTGATATTCTCACTAAGATAAGTATTGTTTATGTGATTAATTTTTATGTTGCATTGTCATTTATGCATTATTTTATCGGTTTTATTGTTGTGTGAGCATAACTGTCCATATGTTTAAGGGTATGCCCCTGTATATGATGCATGTCTGTGTTTACTGTTAATTCAGTCTGAAATCATATATTTATAGAATGGAACTATTTGTTCATGCTTTGTATGAAAGGCTTCCACTAGAGCATTGTATGCATATGTATAATTGCATGCAGTCAATATATATGTATGTCTGTGGGTGTATATACGTATATAAAAGAGAAAAATTTTATGTGACATAGCTCAGTTGAATACTGGGTGCATTACAATATAATTTCAGAACTAAGTTAAGTGTCTGAGTAGTGGCATCCCCCCCACCCTATTGGTGGTCGGGGGTATGCTACAGTATGGTATCAGAGCCTCAGTTTTCAACACTGAGCCTGAATGGGCCAAACTAGTCAAATGGAGATGAGATTACAGTATGGTATACAGTATATTTCATTTATGGAAAATTGAGCCACCGCACAGAAGAATAATATGTAAGGATGGGTGCGCTAAATTTAGCATAGTGTGGAGTGCATACACATAGTAAAGGTGCATGTGGTGTGCGCAGTATGGTAAGGCACAATGAAGTTGGGTTGGTGCGCACATAGTAGAAGTATGAGTTGTATCACTACAGTGCATGCAAGGGTGCGTGCAAACAGTCGTGCACGTAGCGACAGAGTATTTGATGGGGCATACAGATTATTGTGCATGGTAAGTCATATTGAACTTTAGCACAGTGCAATGCATAGAGAGAAATGTATGTGGAATATCCGAGTGTGATGCAGAAACAGTGCGTAGTGAATATTGGTGTGCAACGCAGAAGTAGTGCACGCAAGTTATTGGCACAATGAAGAGGAAATGTATAGCAGATAAAGTTGCACAGGTTGAATTTTATGTGCGCAAAATCATCTGAAAAGCTAGTGAAGATGATGAGCCTAATTTTAAATAGGAAATTTACATAGTATTCAAAGAAAGTGAAATACACAATTGCATTGAAGTATTATTTAAGATAAGTTAAGTGAGTGAGATGAATTCTGGGTTTTATTCAAACAGTTGAAGGTGAAATATAAGTTACCAGGAGGCACATAATATTAAAGGAAACAAGATTCATATCATCATTAGTGGGATCTTGTCATAAGAAGTACAAAATCTGCTTCTGCGCTTATATATTCATTTAAAATACAAAAATTACAAAAGAGGATGATTCAAAATAGCAGTTTCCCTATTTAAAGAGACCGTACAAGAACAGGTCTACCATCTCCGGAGCTTCCTTACCTTTGCTATCATCTGTCCAAAAATCCCTGAAATATACTCAATTTTAATTGAGGGCTCATTTAAGCTTAGCTAGCTCCTCCTTTAAAGAATCTAGCCAGACTGGTTGATTCTCGCCAACACTCTCAGTTACTTCAGCGACGGGTTCCTTCTTCTGTTGCATGCTTCATTTCTTCTTAGAAGATGGTCTGTTGATAACCAGGTCTCTCATGATTGGATTCAATGTGATTTCCAATCTCGAATTAGTAACAGGTACTGTGTGAAATTTAGTCGTCAGTATCTGCGTGACTACCTTTTCCTTCATACTTGCAGGAAAATTTAGCATGTTTCCCAAATAACCAGTCTCATTGGATTTAACTAGGTCCATATACCTCAGTTCTATGGACACTAAAATACTTTTGCAGAAATGAGAAATTTGAACCAGTTTGGAGACTTCTCGCTGATGAATAAGATGATGCTTCCATACCCGAGAGTTGGGAATTATAGAGCCTCAATCATGAATCCCTGATAGATTTGCGCACAAGTGCAATGGGTTGCCATGATTGGCTAATCCATTTCAGATGATTAAAATTTTTGAGTTCGTTACATGGTGGCGTTCACCTAACTTCAAACAGTTGTGATTGACGAACGAATGAGATAGGCTGATCTGACTAACCGTCACCCATCCCATGAATGGTGGATTTGACATTTTGAAGCACGTGACATCGAAGCTTATGCAAAAGTGGTTTCGACAAACCACCTTTCGCTGATGTATATCTGCGCGATGATGTAGTTCTTGCTAAGTTCTCAAAACTTGGGTCTTGTCTAAGAATTGTCATGGTGGAAACACCAAGAAATCAGAAAGGATAGTTCTGATATATTTATTGAGCTGAAATAGTTCATATTTCTCATGGATTGTTGACTTAGTTAACCTAGTAAGTTTTAATGGTTGCACGTTTTGCAGAATTAACAACAACTAGATCAGATCAGATCAAGTACCGAATCCATAGGAATGGAAGAGACACGGGGAAATTTTAGTCAACAAGATGAGAGTAAAGGAATGAATATCCATCTGAAAATTGAAGGAACCAACTCCAATGGACATGGAGAGGAAAGGAATGAAAACTTGAATATGGTGGAGACCATTAAAAATTTGCAAAAGGATGTCCAAAGCCATACAGCTAATAATGAAAGGCTTATGAGAGCCAAAGAACAACAGGATGAATTCAACATGAAGTTATTGCAAAGTCTGAACATAATAGAAAATAAACTGGAAAAAGAAAGTGACTCAAGAAAGTCTGGAAGTCACAAACCTTCGAATGAGAAAAATAAATCAGGAAATGTTACCAGACACCACCATCACTCCCTGAAGCATTCCAATAAAAGATCAGGTAGCAACACAAGTCCATTCCCTGGCAGACAACATAAGAGGTCTGGGGTGGATGAGCTACGAGGAGAAATGAACAAAATCAAACCTCCTACATTTGATGGTGAGCAAAAGAAGGATGAAGATGCAAAAACATGGTTGTTTGGCATGAGAAAGTATTTCCAATTACATAATTATTCTTCTCATGCAGAAGGTAGAATTGCCATCTATCAACTCAAAGGAAAGGCATCCATGTGGTGGGATCAACTTGTGCAGTTACAACACATTAAAGAGAAGAGCATTACTTAGAGGGAATTTAAGAAGTATTTTGAGAAGAAATACTTGACTAAGAGATATTATGACAAGAAAATGAAAGAGTTCTTTGAACTCAAACTTGGAAGCATGACCATAGATGAATATGAAAGAAGATTCCTAGAATTTCTAAAGTACATCTCCTTCATCAAGGATGAGACTGTTAAAATTCAAAGGTATTTGAGTGGATTGCCAACATTCATCAGTGAAAAAATATAGTACGATGATCCCAAGACATTGGAAGAGACCATAAGGCGAGCTAAATGTCTATATGATCAACAGAAAACAAAGCCATCTTTCCAAAAATCTTGGGAAGCTAAAAAGAATTTCAAGGTGGATCAGAGGAAGAAAGGATTTAAACCATCATTCTTCAGAAATAGTCCACAGGGACCACTAACTTCTAAAGAACCCAAAACGATAGAGGTAGAAGGCCAAAGGCCAAGACAACCACCTATTGAATGTTGGGGTTGTAGAGGAGATCATGGATTCAGAGATTGTCCTCACAGAGGTGAAAAAGGAATGACTGTTTATAATGTACAACAAGATGAAATAGTGGAGGACATGGGTAGAAATGTGCCAAGGATCTATGCAGCCCTGGATAACAAGCAAGAAGAATATCAGTCACACATGATTGAAGTGAAAGGTATGATTAACAACCAAACCATTGATATTTTAATTGATTCAAGAGCTAGTCATAGTTATATAGATCCTAAGATGGTAGAAAGTTTGCAATTACCAAGAAGAAAGCATGGAAAATATTGGTTGGTACAATTGGCTATAGGAGCCAAAAGAAAGGTTAATGAGATGGTTAAGTCATGTCTCATGGACATGAATGGACTGAACACCAAGGCATATTTGAATATCTTACCTTTAGGTTCCTATGACTGTTTAATCGGGATGGATTGGTTGGACCCAAATCATGCTCTATTGGATTGTCATAAAAAAGAATTCACTTGCTTGGATGAAGAAGGGAACCAAAGGAAAGTGCAGGGAATTCCCAGGGCAGTAACCATTAGAGAAATTTCAGCATTGTAGTTGAAGAAATGTTATAGAAGAGGATGTTAGATATTTGCAGCTCATATGGAAGAGACACCTAAAGACAAGGTGCCAAATTTGGAGGATTACGCAGTCTTGATAGAGTTTGAATATGTATTCAAGGAGGTACCAGGACTACCCTCAAAGAGAGATCTTGATTTTTCTATAAATCTGACACCAGGAGCAGCTCCCATGTCAAAGACTCCTTAGAGAATGAGTACACGAGAATTGAAAGAGTTGCAAATGAAGCTTGAAGAACTTATTAATAAGGGGTATATTCTCCCAAGTGTGTCACCTTGGCATGCCCCAGTTTTGTTTGTGAAAAATAAAGATGGAATGTTAAGGTTGTGCATAGATTTTAGACAGTTGAATAAAGTGACTGTAAAGAACAAGTATCCTCTGCCAAGGATCGATGATCTCTTTGATCAATTGAAGGATGAAAAGATATTTTCAAAGATAGATCTTAGATCGGGATACCATCAGGTAAGAATTAAGGAAGAAGATATCAACAAGACCGCCTTCAGGAAAAGGTATGCTCATTATGAGTTCAGAGTGGTGCCATTTGGGTTGTCAAATGCACCAAATGTTTTCATGTTCTTAATGAATGGTGTTTTCCGAGAATATTTAGACAAGTTTGTCATTGTCTTTTTGGATGAGATTCTTATATACTGTAAGACAGAGGAAGAACATGAACATCATTTGAGGATGGTGTTGCAAGTATTAAGGGAGCATTAGTTGTATGCAAAATTGAGCAAGTGCTCATTTTATCAGAAACAAATTCATTATTTGGGGCATATAATCTCAAAATATGGGATAGCAGTAGACCCTGAGAAGATAGAATCCATTAGGGAATGGTCAGCACCAAATAATGTGATAGAGGTCAGATCATTCATGGGCCTTGCAGGCTACTACAGGATATTCATTGGAGGATTTTCAAAGATAGCACACCCAATCACTTCCTTGCAAAGAAAAGGTATGAAGTTTCAGTGGACGTCGGACTGTGAA
>SNQJ01S0034441.1:56110-97494 GCA_010110895.2 Picea sitchensis | reverse complement strand
ATCACTTGCGAGCAAGTGTCCTCAAGGATAAGTTTGGTAAGTGCGTCAGAGCGGGATGTTACATATCATGTCTCTTCACCTCAGTCTATTGAGAAGAATGAATTCGATATCTCAATCCCTCCTGAAATTGATTTAAATCCTAAAGTATTTGTTATACCTTGCAATCAACTTATTAAACCTCATTTTCAGGCCACTGATGTTCTGTCAAGAATTAGAGAGAAAATTTTTAAACCCTTTAGGTTGTCATCTAACCTTCATCCTTACCCTTCCAACATTTTTGAGTATCTTCTTCGGTTTACTAGAGAAGATCATATCACTGTTGAGAAGCATTTGGGAGCCTTTGAGATCTTAGTTGATAATTTTGAAATAGTATATGAATATGTCACCATGAGGTTATTTTCAAAATCCTTGGCTGCGGATGTTGCTTTGTGTTTTAAAGGTATGGAAGTTGGTTCCATTATTTCATGAATTAATTTATATGATGCATTTTTAAGATACTAGGGAGAGAAAAAGTCCTTCGATCAACACTTAGCTAAGTTTTGTGCTCATAAGAGAAAAGAAGGGCCACCTTCAACAAGAGGTTTCACAATTTTTATTACAACATGTCATCGGTGATTCGACCTTATGATACTGCAGCTATGGTTTACTACGTAGCAACTCAATACCTACATTTTGTCCTTCTTCGAGGAGAAAGGAAATCTTCATCATTGCAACAGATGCTTACTGATGGAGAGGAAGTGGAGAGTGATCTTTAAGAATGTGCACAACTCTCTTGTCATATCTTAGACAATGTTTTGGATGAGGAATAAACTGAGGAAGTACATGGACAACATGAAGCTTATCCGAGCTTGCAATTGTTTCGGCATGCTTTTAGATCATTTTCAGATCTTAAATATTTTTCTGATCTTGAAATTATTAAATCATATTTTTCCATTGTTAAAGATGCAAATGTACATGCTTATAACTCATACCAGCAAGATAAATTTACATATGCAGTTGATCATTTTCCAAATTATGAGAAAAGGGTTGATTTCATTTATGATGAATATCACGAGGAATATTTTTCAGAAGGTGGTGACATTTTTGTTTTAGAGAAAGTTGTTTCCCCTCATCATCTTACTGTTGACTTAAAAAATCAGTTAACATTCTTGGCTCATGATAACCTCCTTGATTATATGATTTTAAACTTTGGTCAAGAAGATAGGAAGGAGATACAAGAACATGCGATTTTGTTCTATTTTTCATCAATAGATGGACAACATGAAGAAAGTCAACAAACAAATAAAAAGGAGCAGATTTTTGTATCAGCATGTATTAATTCTCCCAATATTGACTTTGTATCTGACAGTTTTAGAGCATATTTTTCAGAGGATAGTAAAGAGGAGGTTGAGAAATCATATGGTCAATCTACAATGATTTTTTCTTCAGAGAATGTTGACCAAAAATTTCAAGAAGACAATGCAAATAAGTTACTTTCCCAACAAGATAATTAGGAGCTAGAAAAATATTTTGTTGTCCATGATTTCTTTGAATCATGTGATATCTATAGGTTGTTTCAAGGAGGTCAAGAGAATTACAGTCTTGTCAACATAGCGGAGATTATGAAGGAGCAACCTAGTCGTATGATGCAGCCAAAATTCTATCATGTGATTCATGATCCTATAACCATATACATGGAGTCTATTTGTTTAGAAGTTTCCTACATTAGAGCTTTTTCCATGCAAGCAAGTTGCAGTTGTAAGTATTTTGTGGGTTTTCTTAAAGAGTTACCTGCAAAAAGTTATATTTTTCAATCAGATGCTTTTATGGCTTCATTGGAAGTTTCATTACACTTGATTAAGAAGAGTTCAGTTGGTTGGAGTAGGGTAGTGTAGGTAATCAACTCGCTTCCTGAGAATTTTCTTTTATTTAGTTTTCATAGTGTAATCACATTTGCAGTATGAGGTTTGTTTGCAGCAGGTCTTTCAATTTTCTTGAATAAGTGACAGATCTTGGAGTATTGCAGAGGATTGGCTACACAAGTTTAATACTAGATGACTCCATATCCCAATGGATAAGGAAACTGGAACTGCTAGGTTCTTGGATCCTCACAGGGAGGTCTCCATCCCCTGTGGAGCCAGATGTTAGCACATAGGATTGCAGGTGTCAAAAATCACTATGGTTTTGTTTTTTGAGTCATACGGTTTTACAAGTCCTAGGTTTTTGGGTATCTTTTTATGGTCGGAGCTTAAAGTTTGATTTGAATAAGCTAAATTTTGGTTCAACCTTGGTTTAAGAGTCTTGAAGTAATGTAATTAGACAACATGACAAGGTAAATAAAGTCCCTATGAGTCACAACTTACATCATTACCTTGACATGCCACACCTCTAGCTTGTAGAAAAGTTTCTCCTTTTCACCATCCATCCATTTGAATGTCAAATCAAAGTCAGTTGTATGTGCTGCCAACTCACTAGGAGAGTTCGCAGTGTACTCTAAGTACCTCATGCATTCATTTATCATCATTGCAATTAAAGGATCATGCCAAAGAGGATTTTATTGTTTTCAGAGCCTACATATAACCACTATTCAGGGATTATTTCATAAGATCTACTAACAGTTTCCTCTAAGTATTAAAACTATGTTTGAACTTGGCACTGCAAACTGGTGTTGCCAACTAGCATTGTGAACTGGCTAAAGAGGAGAGTTGGAGCTTGGATAACTTGCAAACATATCGGTTCAAATTCACAGATATCAACATCAATCTAAGGTAGACCAGAAACTCCTTGAGGGTCTACATTTTGTTTAGAGGTTGAGATAAGGTTTTATGTTGGTTTATCTATTGGCATTGCAAATTGCCCTAATCTGGCGCTGCAAACAGGGCACTGTGAACCCTTTGTTCCAACATTGTTGAAACCTTCATCCTCTACATATTTAAAATTTCAGTTTTAAGAGAGTGGATCTACACCCCTATCTTATTTGAAATGTATGGTTGGTCATCTACTGAAGCAAGATTAAGTTGCACACATCATCAATGCTTATAACTGATATTTATAATGATAAAAAACCATGTTTTAGCAGAAAATTCACATTTGTCTCCCTTTTATTATAACTCTCAGTTGGTGTCCCTTATTCCTCCTGTTGGAAGAGTGTCTTGTCTCATACCTCAATGTGTATAGAGTGAGGTATATAAAATATTTGGACAAAGTCATCCTTTTGAAAACATTTTATTCATTAAAACCCAAATTTCTCGTTTCATGCATTTTACAACATTTTTAGTGATGATTATGTTTTGTAAAACATGATTATCAATTTGAGTGCTTTCCTTTAATCAAGATTATTAAGATTATGAAGTTTAGAGAATTTTTTGATACTTGATACAGTTTTGGGATGTTAAATACTTTGGAAAAAGTGAAAAATCCTGCTACAAGAAAGTTCATAGCGTCTGGCGCTGCAAACTGGTAATTTATGACAATTTGTAAGCATTAGCCCATAGCAGAGGATTGTTTTGATCATAACTTTTGAATGCCAATATGGGTTCCTATGAAATTTGGTGTGGAGGAAAAACATGATGTTTTTGACTTGCTAAAAAAAAATCAGTGCGACTCAATTCGTATTTTGGGAGAAAATAAAAAATCATCACCTGCAGGAAAGTTCACAACGCATGTTGTCATAGGCGTTGTGAACTCTAACAATTTGACAAATTTGAGCTATGGGAATGTTTTCAGCTATCAAAGAAGGTTTGAATAGTATCCTAGGAGTTATTTGGACATGAGGGACATGTGCTACATCTCCATATCAAGCAATATGACATGTTTCAAAATGCATTTATCTCAATAGACAAGATCCCCCAAAATAGGAATTTGTTAGGTTTTTGTTGTAATCTTTTGTAACAAGACTCCTAAATGGAGGAGCATCCTATGCAGCTCCTTGATTTCATCCTCCTTATGGTATATAGAGATTATTCACTATATATGGAAGTGGATTTTCATAAGGAAAGGGTTGGAGTGATAGGAAAAAGGTTGTTATTATTTTGTAAACTCTCAGACTCTGTATATTTGGATGGAGGATTCTTGTGCAGCCAAAGATTATCTTGTGCTCTTTTTTTTGTTCATTTTCTTTGTCTTCTTACTCTAATGGAATACTGATTAATAAAGTATTTATCAACAACTTGTTATTAGAGTAACTATATAGTGGATTATTTACTGTGTATTTTGTGAAGCATTTCTTCTTGGAGAAAAACTATATTTCTTCATTAGAAGGATCCCAATTAATGAAATTTCAACCATATGAATGTGTCAATCAATCCTGATGTGAAAATGAATGTTCATCTTGATGTTTTTCTGCATTTTATTCTATTAATCTTTCAAAATATGTGTTGGTTGGAGATTATGATAGCCCTTCTTGCTGGAATACAGTCTTTGGAATTTTGTGCATTAGATCAAGCTTTGAACCTTATCAGTTTGATCTAATTTTTAATATAATCACTCATCCAAATATAAAGATTATGATGGGTACTGGGCTTATACTTAAAACAATATAAGTGTGACTCTCATTGATAACATAACCTCGGGATCATTCACGTACCTTTGGATCCTACACGCACTACTACAACTACCATGTACCTACCCCAGTTAGTGTTGTACCTTTATATTATGAGTTGCACCTATAACAAACTCGAAGGTTGTTGTTGGGACCATCACCCATACCTTTCATGTTATGTGCAACGCCTTGTTCCTTACCTGAGCATGGTTTATGCCACCACGTGTTCCATTTTCCATTTTCTTTTATTGCCTTCACCTGAGCTGGTACCTGGTTGACTAGAGCATTGGATTGAAGAAGAGAGTTGTCATGCCTGTGGGATTGAAGATGCAGATTATCAGGCCTATGAGAAAATCTCTCCAGGTGAGATAACTGTTGGGAATTGAATTCCTAAAGGAGCCCAAATGCAGTTACAATGCTCTGAGACTTCTTGTACGGCCTATTGTTGAAGCCCTCGGAGGGAAGTGGGGTAGCCGAAGGACTCTTGAGAAGACAAGGAGCAGACATCCTAGGGTGGGACAAGAATGTGGGGAATGAGAGACTGTAGGTCGGTAGTTTGAGTTGGCTCCTGAAATGAAATCCTTACCGTTGTATGTATTGTCTCAGCTTAGCTAGGAATCCCTTTACCCGGGTGGAGTTTAGTCCCAGCTCGGGGGTGACCCACTTTTGAGAGCTTTGAGTAGTGTGTCTAAGTTTGGGAGGTTCATGGAAGGTTTGTACGCAGTTGGTGATCTTCTATGAAAATATAAGTATCAATTATGTGTCCAATTGCATGTTGTGCATTTGTACATGTCTTTATAATTATGAGTATTGCCTATGTATGTTGTATGTATATGCTTATTGTTATTTTTGCATGATTATATGCATTAGCAGAATGTATCTGTCTGTATTAAATTTGTATAAATATATACAGTAGAAATGAAGAATTTTCACATGGCATAGCCCAATGGCCTAAAGTCGGGTGTTAGAACACGTATAATTTTGAGCTTTTGAGCTTTATATTTTGCCTCTTAGAAATAAAAAAATTTACCCAAAAAAGAAAAAAAATTAGAAAGAAACCTTTTAAAACTAAAATAAATCCATTGGTTGTTATTTATCAATAAGGTTTCCTATTGCCGAATGTAAAAGAGAAAACCTTTTTTGAATATCAATACAAGTGCAGACAGAGATTCTAAGTTTCGTTCAATTTGAGTTTCCATTTCTCTAAATTTCTTTCTCTAGTTATTGAAGAGTGAATGATTACAATTTAGTACTACATCTACTCTAATCATAATATATCAATGGTTGATTCAGTAACAAAATTTCCTCTGTTGTTACTGTGAGTAAAACAAGACCTTTGATCTGTGTGAATTACTTCATTTTTATCTCATGTTCAAGGGTGCATCTTCTACTTTTCTTCTACTGGAAACAAGGTGAGACTTATCTGTAATTGATACCTGAATTTGTTTTAACAGATTTTTAAATCTTTCTACATCATTTGACATTATAATTGTGAATCAGATAACGAGATACAACCTTTGTATTGTCTTATCATTAATTTCATTTAAATATTATTTCTCATAAAACTTAAGGTAGAAAAAAGCACTCACAAAAACACTTCATTTAAAACTTTTGATGCTTGGCATTATTCTTTGAGCCTTACAATTGATCTCAGGAACAACATCTTTTTGGCGCCATTGTCGAGGATGGACCACACATTGAAAATAGTAGGGATTATGTTGCTCCTTTCTATATTACACTAACTGTGCATGATCATTTACTTCACAATTGCATGTTAGACTTAGGAGCTTTTCATAATTTAATGGCTAAGATTATCATGGAAAAAATGGGCCTTGAAATCCCTAGACCTTATCAAGATTTATACTCATTTGATTCTAGAAAGGTTAAGTGTCTAGGTATGATTAAAGATTTAGTTGTAAATCTTGCTTAGGTTCCTGTGAAAAGTATCCTTATGGATGTGGTTGTTACTGATGTTCCTACCAAGTATGGCATGCTTCTATCCAGATCTTACGGTGCCAAGATAGGAGGATTGGTTCATCTAGACATGACCTATGCCACAATTCCAATTTTTTGTGGGCAATATACTCGACTGTACAAGGAAACTGGATTGGCATATACTGTAAGTGACCCTCAAAACCCCAATAAATACCAAGTCTATGTTTCTAATCAAGATTTGGGCAATTGTATATTATCTATAGATGATGATTTTGAAGAATTTGTGGAAGGAGAAAATGAAAAAATAGAATTTTCAAAGAAAAATATAATTGTTAGAGAAGGGATGTGGAAAATGTTCTTTGATGGTGCTTCATCCTGTGAAGGAGCAGGAGTTGGAGTTTTATTTGTGGCACCGGATGATGAGTATGTCATTCCTTTCTCTTATATATTACAATGGGAGGTCGATTATACCAATAATGTCTGTGAATATGAAGCTTTAGTTTTAGGATTAGAAGCCACAAGAAAATTAAAAATCGAACATTTTATAGTTTATGGTGATGTGGAGCTCATTGTAAAACAAATAAAATAACAATATCAAGCTAAGCATCCGAGATTGAGATCATATAAAAATTGTGCCTGGGATCTAATAGATAATTTATTCTTGTCTTTTAATATTCACTCTATTCTCAGAATGCAAAATGAGAAAGCTTATTCTTTAGACAAATTTGTTGAGACTTTCATGCCACCTATTGTTTTGAAGCTAAAATATCATATTGAGATGAGACGTAGACCTTCGATTACAAACAATGTTCAACACTAGAAAGTGTTTAAACATGATGAACAAATCAAACAGTTCTTGGAAATGGTTGATGAGTTTTCTGAGAGCCACATATATCAAGAAAATCAAAATGATTCTTCTTGGATTATGCATGAAGGAGAGAACCCAGAGAAGTTCCAAGAGAAAATTGCAAATCACCGCATGCTCTTACTTAAAAAAAATCAAATTCCCAGAGGTCTGATCCCTTTAGAAAGGTTGCTTGAACATGATGATATACCTTTAACGTCTACTTTACGACCTCAACCTGAAGAGATTGAATATTGTAATGTAAGAACTAATGAAAATCCCAAAATGGTCAAAATATCAAAATATCTCCCGGCACAAACAAAGAGTAAATACGTTGAGTTACTTAAACAATATAGAGATTTTTTTTCATGGTCTTATGATGATTTAAAAACTTATGATACTTCCTTTATTGAACACAAGATTCCCTTAAAACATGGTATTAAGCCTTTCAGGAAGAATCTTAGACAGATAAACCCAATTCTTCTGCCAGTGATAGAAAAGGAGGTTAAAAAACTCCTTAATGAAAAAATCATCGTTCCCCTCAGATACTCTGAATGGGTGTCCAATTTGGTCCCTGTTAGAAAGAAGAACGATGAAATAAAACTATGCATTGCTTTTAGGAACTTAAATCGGTCTTCTCTTAAAGATAACTACCCACTCCCAAAAATGGACCATGTTTTAGAGAAGGTAGTAGGGGCTAACAAAATTTCTATGATTGATGGTTTCTCAGGATATAATCGAATTTTTGTTCATGAAGATGATAGAGAAAAGAATACATTTACAACTCCATGGGGAACCTTTATGTATGATAAAATGTCTTTTGGTTTATTGAATGCAGGGGAAAATTTCCAGAGAGAAATGGATATTGCATTTGTCAGTGAGAGAGACAAGTTTGTTGTTACTTATCTAGATGATCTGACATTTTTTTCCAATTTTGATGCAGAACATTTGGTGCACCTCAGACAAACTTTTGAAAAATGCAGAAAATTTGGTTTGTCTCTTAATCCCAAAAAATCACACTTTTTCATGCAAGAAGGAAAATTTTTAGGTCATATAGTTTCAAAAGATGGAATTAAGGTTGATCCTAAACGAGTTGAGGCTATTGACCTTATTAATATTCCTAGAAATAGAAAAGAGATTCAATCTTTTTTGGGAAAGATAAATTTTTTGAGGATCTTTATTCCCAACTTTGCTGAAATAATCAAATTGATTACGGATATGCTAAAAAAGGACAACAAAGTAAAATGGGATGCAGAAGCCAAAGTATCTTTTGAGCGTGTTCAGAAAGCTATAGGAGAAACACCAGTATTGGTAAGTCCATACTATACAAAAGAATTATTAATCTTCTCTTTTTCTTCTGAACATATCGTGGCAACAATGCTCCTTCAAAAGAACGAAGAAGGATTCAAACAACCAATATCCTTTTTTAGCAAAAGCCTCAGGGATGCAGAGCTAAGATATGTCATTCTTGAAAAACAAGCTTATGCGATGGTGAAGGCTCTCAAGGCTTTAATAACATATGTATTGCACTCCAAAATAATTGTTTATATACCAACAAATGCAATTAAAGATATCTTGGTTCAGCCAGACAATGATGGAAGAAGAGGTAGATGGTTGGCTAACATTCAAGAGTTTTATTTAGAAGTGAAGCCAACCAAACTAGTGAAAGGTCAAGGTCTAGAAAGGTTGTTATCCGAATCAAATTTCAGAGCACTTGGAATAAATAACTTCGAATCACATGATCCTCTTCTAGATATAGAGGAAATTGACAGTCAAGCACCTATAATTCAGATTGAGGATAAGTTTTCCTCCTCTGCTTGGTACAGTGATATTGTTACATAACTCCTTACTCTTCAATGCCAAAATGACATGACTCCTTATAGAGAAAAAACTTTAAATATACATGCAATTAAGTATTGCATTGTTGATTTCAAGTTATACTGAAAAGACCCAATGGGTTTCCTATTATGTTTCCTGATAGAATATTAGACAGGAGGTGTCATCGACAAATTTCATGAAGGAGTGTGTGGAGGACATCATGCCTGGAGAGAAATAGCTTACAAAATTTTAAGGGCAGGATATTATTGGCCAAAATTATTTACTAATGTAAATGCAAGGGTCAGAGCGTGCAATTCATGTCAATTGTTCGCTAGTAAGCAAAATTTTTCTGCCTTACCTTTAATTCCAGTAAAAGATGAAGCTCCTTTCCAAAAATGGGGCATAGACTTCATTGGAGAAATTCATCTAGAATCAAGTGCTCAACATAGATGGATTCTAACCGCTACTGATTATTTTACGAAATGGGTTGAAGCCATTCCAACTCAGAATGCTACAAATTTGATAGTAATAAACGTTTTGGAAGAAAACATCCTAAAAAGACTTGCTTGTCTTAGAAAAATAGTTATTGATAATGCTCAGGATTTTAAATCTATGGCAATGATCAATTTCTATCAGAAATGCAATATTAATTTAGGGAATTCTATAGCTTATTATCCTCAGGGAAATGGGTTGGTTGAATAATCTAACAAGAATTTCATGACTATAATCAAGAAAGTTTTGACAGAAAATAAAAAAACTTTTCATATTCACTTAAAGTACGCCTTATGGGAAAACCGAATTGGCACCAAGAAATCTATAGGTATGTCTCCTTTCCAATTAGTTTATGGTACTAATGTTATCCTTCCTATTAATCTTGCTCTTCCTGTGATGAAACTCTGGCAGGATTCAAACGAAGAGCCAAATGATGTTACAAGAAGGATAAATCAAATCATCGAAGTTCAACAAAACAGAGTAGAGGTGGATGATAAGATTCAAAAATACCAGGATAATATGAAAGCCCTTTTTTGATAAAAAAGCTATATATAGGCAGTTTCTTCCTGGAGATTTAGTTTTAAGATGGGAATCTAGAAAGGAAGATGCAGGGAAACATGGAAAAATCGATCATCTCTAGTTTGGACCTTTCAGAATTGCAATTGCTGAGGGAAAAAACTCATTCTCATTGGAAAATATCAATGGAGAGATTCTTGAGGCACCTATCAATGGGCGTTTTTCAAAACATTTCATGCAGTAGTTACATTTTATATTTCCATTGTATATATCGGATTGGATTGACATTGGCAATTTTTCTTTTCTTTTTCTCTGAGTCATTTGATCATTTGCTATAAATATTTTTAATAAATTTATGATTGTTTGACGTCTTTAAAACGAAAAATAAAAACATATTTATCACATATTATCTCTATTTTACAGGATTATCTGATATTTTGTATTCCATTCCTTTTGCAAAATAGATCTTGTTGAAAAAGAGATGAGGCTTAATAAAAACTTGACACTCGTCTTTCAAGCATTTGATTTCTCTAAAAACAAGTGATAAATAAATAATTTGCCTTGTTGAAATGCCTTGGTATGAGTCCCTACTCTTATTATAGTTCAAATAAAATTTAAAAATCCTTTTCGAAATGAATGTGAAGGAAGTTTTTCTCAAGATAATACTATCACCTGACCTAAAAAAAAAAATGTATAAAATTATAACTTGAAGTGTCCTGCTGATAAATTCTAAAGCCATCTCTGAAATCAAATAAAAATAATAATAAATGAACTCGTGTAGGATTAGGATATTTTGTTTCAAACCCTATGAATCCTTGATTTGGTTATTTTTACCTATCCCCAAGTTCTTATCCACTTCATATTTTATTTCTCCTTCCTTATTTTCTTTTAGTCTTTATAGAAAGAAAGAAACTTACCTTGAATCTGGAAACTTAAAAAACATATTTTCAAAACAAGATTAGGCGAAAATATTTATGTTCCTTTGATTTTAATTGAAAAAGTATGTCTAGGCTAATCCTGATAATTTTAGCTCTACTATCGAACTTTAAACTGACTAATTCGCTCAAGGTTGATCCCTGAAAGATTAAGATTCCCGTAAAAAAAATTCATATAGCAGGTGTATTGAAAATTGGAAGAACGTTAGTTTCAGAGTATTCTTAAAATTGTTGATAGACTTTCTTTTCAAAAAAATTAAACAGATATCATCCCTTGTATGTTACATACTGATTGATTGCCCCCACTTCAAAATATTAAAATATAAGATAGACGGTGAAAGAAAATTCATAATTTGATTGCCCCCATCTTGTACAAAAGAGATTATAAAAGGAAATTCATATATTGATTGCCCTCATCTCAGCGAAATGCAAAAGTGTTAATTTAAGTGGTGAAAGGAAATTCAATGGGAGAAGTAGATAATTTCACCAGGGTATTTAACATGTTCTTTGGCAATGAAGCAATATCTATGATATATGTAAGGCTATCATACATATCTATATATCATACTCTGTTATCTAGTTCTCTTTCTAGTGATATTTACATCATGAACCAACTAGGGATTCCCTAAATAAATTGTTACATCTGCTTAACCTTGAAGTGAACAAAGTCGGTTGAAGACTGATATTTTAGTTAAAGTTATTTTCATTATCTTAAACAATTCTGAAATCAGTTTTAGGAAAAGGAAATTTTAAATAGTCTAACTTGAGATCAATCATTAAGTATGTTTTGAAGGTTTTTTGAGATTTGGTTAAGTTTGTTTTTCTATGTATGATTGATTCTTAAATAAAACTGGAAGATGTTTTTCAAAAAGAAATAATGACTCCATTTACCAAATAAAGGCACTTGGTCTACTTTTCTTTCGCGCCTCATAGGGAGCCACAATCCCCAGATGGAGCCTATTTTAGAACACGTATAATTTTAAGCTTTTGAGCTTTATATTTTTCCTCTTAGAAATAAACATTTTACCCAAAAAAACAAAAAACTTAGAAAGCAACCTTTTAAAATTAAAATAAATCCATTGGTTGTTATTTATCAATAAGGTTGATTCTTGTTGAATGTAAAAGAGAAAACCATTTTTGAATATCAATACAAGTGCAGACACAGATTCTAAGTTTCGTTCAATTTGAGTTATGTGTTTCCTCTATGTTTCCATTTCTCTAGATTTCTTTCTGTAGTTCTTGAAGAGTGAATGATTACAATTTAGTACTACATCTACTGTGATCATAATATATCAGCGGTTCATTCGGTAACAACATTTCATTTGTTATTACTATGAGTAAAACAAGACCTGTGATCTATGTGAATTACTGCATTTTTATCTCCTGTTCAAGGGTGCTTCTTCTACTTTTCTTCTACTGCAAACAAGGTGAGACTTAACTGTAATTGATACCTGACTTTGTTTTAACATTTTTGTAAATATTTCTACATCATTTGACATTATAATTGTGACTCGGATAACGAGATACAACCTCTGTACTATCTTATCATTAATTTCATTTAAAGATTATTTATCAGAAAATTGAAGGTAGAAAAAAGAACTCACAAAAACACTTCATTTAAAACCTTTGATGCCTGACATTATTCTTTGAGCCTTAGAATCGATCTCAGGAACAACACTGGGGATGCTACAATTTGGTTTCAGATCTTAGTAAGAGTGTGTTATGGAGTAGCATGGCCTGGCCTGGAAGGCTGGGGATGTTACAAATTGGTATCAAATCCCCAGTTTCCAACACTGAGCTTGGATGGGCTGAGCAAATTGAGGTGATTCACTTGCGTAGAATTGGGCAAAAGCCCCAAAATTTTATGTTGTTAAATTCATGGAAAATTGGAGGAAACTGACCAAAGTGGTGAATTTTTCATAATTTAATACGTGTTCAGGCCAATTCATACCTGGAATGGGTTGAATTTGAAGCACAAGGAGTGAGCGAGAGACTTCTTTAAGTTTCAAACTCATATAAGAGAAATATCTCTTTGTGAGAAGAAGAATGGATGAGATATGTTCAGGAGGGGAATGAATCTGTCATAGTCATTGGATCTAGAAAAGGAGCACGACAGTTAACCCCTCAAGTCATTCAGACTTCACTACTTCGACAGTTTTTAAGTCTTGGACGAAAAGGAGGTAAAAGTCACGGAGTGAATCTACGATGTAGATCACGGGGGAATAATGCCTGACCACTGGATTTGGCAAGGGATAGATATGGGTCATTGGATCTATGTGAAGGAGAGTTTGAGCCACAGATATCATGACAGTTAAGAGGTTGGGCACTTCGAGAGGAACAAGCTCTTAAGTTTCCTGGAAGAATATCTACCGAAGTCCCGAACTCCGGAGTAAATCAGGACCATCCATTGTCTGGGACGAGTGGCTACAGATTATGAAATATTCGGCATTCAAGAGATTTTTGGTGTAGTGTGGAGAAGTCTCTCGAAGCCCCGAAGTTCCCAAGATCCAAAGAACATTGTTCGGGAGTTTGGAATTTCGACATTTGGGTGTTTTGATGTGTTCTGGTGTGAGATCCTCCGAATTCCTGAAGTCCCGAAGCGTTGGAGTGACACAACATAATGACCTCACCTAGAGTGACGTGGACCTATTTGGAAATTCAACATTCAAGAGAGTTGTTTTGTTATGCTGAGAAGATTTTTGAAGCTTGAAGCTCCGGAGCATCGAAGTAGTAAAGATCCGAAGAGAGAGGGTTCAAGAGTTCACAAGTTCGGCGTTCAGAGAAAATGATGTATGGTGTAGGCAGAACCTCCAAATCCTGAAGTCTTGGGGCCCCAAAGTCCCAAATATCTGGATAAGTGCCTTTCAATTAAGTTCTTGGTCACAACCCATGGTCACATGAGATTGGGGGATGAAGGAAAAGGGTTAGTGCCTGAAAAAAAAATTTATAGATAGAAAAGGGCTTAGAGAAGGAGCTTGTGGGGTTTTTGGTTTGTATGGAACTGCATTGGAGGAAAAATATAGGATCCTGTAAAATTACAGAGAGGATTTAGCATGAGTCCAAGATCTAACTCAACTATGAAGAAGAAGAACAATTGTACAAGGATTGGCCTCACAGAAAAGACAACTTGTTTTTTAAATATCCATAACTATATGCTCAAGACTCAGAATTGAGCAAGGGAGTAGTCGTTGGAAAGGTCTTGAACACTAGAATATAACTTTTCACCTAGAAAATTGAGTGGAACAATAATTGTTTTTGGAAATCAGAAGAAATAAGTAAGATGTATTATTGAACCATAATGGTTCATAATTCCATGAAATTGTTGAGTCAATTAGCCTAACAGATTATGTTGGCTGCATAGTTTTGGAGAGATATGGAAGATACATAAGGGGATTACAGCTAGGAAGGTGAAATCAGAGGGATGGATGTCCATATGGGTATTGAAGGTGAAAATTCAATTGGACATGGAGAAGGAATTGAAGAAAGCTTGAACTTGGCAGAGACAATTAAAAAATTAAAAAAGGATGTCCAAAGCCATAAAGATGATAATGAAAGACTTATGAAATCCAAGGAGAAACAAGAGGAATTCAACATGAATTTAATGCAAATCTTGAACATAATAGAAAATAAATTGGATAAGGAGAGTGACTCAAGCAAATCAGGAAGTCATAGGTCTCCTGATGAGAAAAGAAGAACAAGGAGTGTTAGCAGACATCACCATCATTCCCCAAGACATTCCAATAGGAGAACACCCAGTAGCTCAACTTCATCCCCTGTCAAGAATCATAAGAAGAGGACTGGGGTGGATGAGCTACGTGGAGAAATGAACAAAATCAAACCTCCTACATTTGATGGTGAACACAATAAGAATGAAGATGCAGAGACATGGTTGTTGGGCATGAGAAAGTGTTTTCAATTACATAATTATTCTTCATACGCAGAAGGAATAATTTCTATCTACCAACTCAAAGGAAAAACATCCATATGGTGGGATCAACTTTTGCAGGTGCAACAGATTAAGGATAAAAATGTTAGTTGGAAGGAATTCAATAATTATTTTGAAAATAAATACTTGACTAAGAGGTACTATGACAAGAAAATGAAATAGTTCTTTGAACTCAAGCTTGGGAGTATGACCATTGATGAATATGAAAGAAGTTTTTTGGAGTTGTTAAAGTATGTTTCGTTCATCAAGGATGATATTGTTAATATTCAGAGGTATTTGAGTGGGCTTCCACCATTCATCAGTGACAATATACAATATGATGTTCCCAAAACATTGGAGGAGACCATAAGGCGAGATAAATGCATATATGATCAACATAAATCAAGGCCAAATTTCCAAAAATCTTGGGAAGAAAAGAAGAAATATAAGATGGAACAAAGGAAGAAGGAGAATAAGCCATCATTCTTCAGAAACAATCCTCAAGGATAACTATATTTTAGAGAACCCAAGACAATTGAGACAGGGGGGCAAAGGCCAAGGTAGCCACCTATTCAATGTCCAAGTTGTAAAGGAGATCATATGTATAGGGATTGTCCCTACGGAGGAGAAATTGTGAGGACTGTTCACAATGTACAACATGATGAAACAATGGAGGACATGTGAAGAAGCATACCAAGGATCTATGCAGCCCTAGACAACAAGCAATTCGAGTTTCAGTCACATATGATTGAAGTAGAAGGTATGATCAACAACCAAACCATTGCTATTTTATTGATCCATGAGCTAGTCATAGTTTTATAGATCCTATAACGGTGGAAATATTGCATTTGCCAAGAAGCAAGCATGGAAAATATTGGTTAGTGCAGTTGTCTACCAGAGCCAAAAGAAAGGTTAATGAGTTGGTAAAGTCAGGTCCAATGGACATGAATGGGATGAACACCAGGGAAGATATGAACATCGTTCCTTTAGGTTCCTATGACTGTCTAATTAGGATGGATTGGTTGGACCAATACCATGCAATACTATACTATCATAACAAGGAATTTACTTTCCTGGATGTGGAAAGGAACCTAAGGACAATACAAGGAATTCCCAGGGAAATAACTATCAGAGAAATCTCAACAATGCAGCTGAAGAAAAGTTAGAGGAAAGGATGTCAATTATTTTCAGCTCATATGGAAGAGACATCTAGAGATAAGGTGTCAAATATTGAATATTATGTAGTCCTAAAAGAATTTGAGGATGTATTTAAAGAAATGCCAAGATTACCCCCTAACATATATATTGATTTATCCATAAATTTGATGCATGGAGTAGCTTCAGTATCCAAGACTCCCTTCAGGATGAGTACACAAGAATTGAAGGAGTTTAAAATGCAACTGGAAGAGCTTCTGAAGAAGGGTACATATGCCCAAGTGTGTCACCTTGGGGTGCCCCAGTTTTATTTGTAAAGAAAAAGGATGGAACCTTGATATTGTGCATGGACTTCAGACAATTGAACAAGGTAACTGTGAAGAATAAGTACCCTTTTCCAAGGATAGATGATATCTTTGATCAGTTGAAGAATGCAAAAATATTTTCCATGGTTGACCTCAAGTCGGGTTATCATCAAGTAAGAATTAAAGAAGAAGACATCAACAATATTGCCTTCCGAAAAAATTATGGCCATTATGAATTCACAGTGGTGTCATTTGGGTTATCAAATGCACCAGTTGTTTTTATGTGTTTAATGAATGGCATTTTCAGAGAATGCCTTGATAGGTTTGTCATAATCTTCTTGGATGACATTCTTATATATTCCAAGTCGAAGGAAGAGCATGATAAACACTTGAGGTTGGTACTACAAGTATTAAGGGAGTAACAATTGTATTTTAAATTGAGAAAATGATCATTTTACTAGAACCAAATCTATTATTTGGGACATATCATCTCAGAAGAAGGGATAACAATGGATCCAGAAAATATTGAGGTCAATAGAGGATGGTAAACACCTAATAATATGACATATTTCATATCATTCATGGGCCTTGTAGGCTACTACTGAAGATTTATTGAAGGATTCTCAAGGATGTCACACCCGATCAATGCCTTGCAAAAGAAGGGAGTGAAGTTTTAGTGGACAACATAATGTAAAAATATCTTCCATCACTTGAAGTAATTATTAACTAGTGTGCAAATATTGAGGATTGCAAATCCAAATGAAGACTAAATTTTATGCCCCGATGCACATAAAGAAGGACTCGGTGGAGTCCTCAGTCAGAATGGATATCTTGTGTGCTATAAATCAAGGAAGTTGAAAGAGCATGAAAGACACTATGCTACTCATGATTTGGAGTTGGCAGCCATAGTGAATGCCTTGAATATGTGGAGGCACTACCTCATGGGAAAAAGGTTCGAGTTGAGGACAAACCATAATGGTTTGAATTATTTATTTGGACAACCAACCTTAAATGCCAGACAAAGCATATGGATAGAATTTCTCAGTGAATATGACTTTGATATAAATCATATCAAACATAAAGAGAACAAGGTAGTTGATGCACTTAGCAGGAAAGTGCATGAGTTGCATGCAACAAACATTTTCATGTACCAAATAGATTTGAAAGACAAAATCTTGGAGGCCACAAAGTCATATTTGCAGTACCTGGAAATAATAAAAAAATTACAACAAGGAAATTTGCAGCAGAAAGTCGATGATTACAAGCTGGGAGATGATGAAGTTCTCAGGTACAGAGGCATAATTTATGTGCCAAATTCCCAGGAATTGAAAAGTTTGATATTGAAAGAAATGAATAATGTACCTTATGCTGGACACCTAGGGTATCAGAAAACTATTGTAGTTGTCAAGAACCAATATTATTGGCCAGGAATGAAGAAGGAAGTTGTTGATTTTATTGCCAAATGTTTGGATTGTCAAAAGGTCAAGGTTGAGAATAGACACCCAGTTGGGTTTCTACAGCCACTACCCATTCCTGAGTGGAACTGAGAAGTTGTAACAATGGATTTCATCACCAATTTTCCCAGAACAAACAAGCAACATGATTCTATCATGGTAGTGGTGGACAAGCTTACCAAAGCTACCCATTTCATTCCAGTGAATCTCACTCACAAGGAAACTAATGTTTTTTATATTTATATGAAGTAAATTTCTCAGTTGCATGGTATTCCCAAGACAATTGTGTTTGATAGAGATCCAAACTTTACCTCAAAATTATGGAAATGATTATTTAAAGGTTTTGGAACAAATTTGAATTTCAACACAACTTATCATCCAAAATATTATGGGTAAACAAAGAGGTTGAATCAAGTGATCGAGGATATGTTGAGGATGTATGTGATGGATAAACCAACAAAATCGGAATACTACCTACACCTGGTAGAGTTGGCTTATAACAATGGGTACCAAGCATCTATAAAGATGATCCCATTTGAAGCACTTTATGGAAGAAAGTGCAAGACACCAATAAGTTGGGGCAACCCAACAAACATAACAGTGGTTGGGAGAGAATTGCTCAGGGAAATGGAAGAGCAAATGTTGAAAATTAAACAGAATTTGAAGGTTTCTCCAGACATGAAGAAAATCTATGTTGACAAGCGAATAACTCATAGGGAGTTTAAAGTGGGTGATCATGTATTCTTGAAAGTGAAAGCCACCAAAAGTTTCATGAAGTTGGGAAATTGTTCAAAGTTGGCAGCTCGTTTTTGTGGGCCATTTGAAATCCTAGAGAGGATTGGGCCTATGGAATATATGCTTGCATTGTCTGCATCCATGTCTATTCATAATGTATTCGACGTATCATTGCTCAAAAATCATATACCTGATGCTAATCATGTTATTGATTGGAATGTGATTCAGGTGGAGCAAGAAGGCGCTTTTTAGGTGCATCTGGTGTGCATTTTGAACTTTTGGTTATATATATATATATAATGTACTGAGGACAATGCATAAAATAAGGATAGGGGGATGTAACACCCCAAGACCGAGCCCCACTTGTAAATGTGAATATGTTTTATAGGCTGGTGAGATAGGTTATTATAAGTTAGGAAGCTTATGTGATGATTAGGTCGGAGAGCCTAGATGTTAAAAGGCCAGTGAGCCTATTTTTGTATATGTAGACACTCATATCATTAATATAATACATCACTGCATGTAGAACAGCCACGATAAAAGAGTATGGGGGACTAATCTGCACTAGGAAGGGAAGGGGAGAGCTATGAGACTAGGAAAAAGGGCTAAGCTTGAGGGATTAACTCCAAGAGAATATTATATTATTATTTCCTAAATACTATGTTGATGATAATTATTTTATCCTAAGTCTCATGGAAAAGGGAATGAATTACAAATGGGGAGAAACGATCTCCTTGAGAACCATGTGTCATCAAGGGTGCATGCAGATTTATGTGGATGATTTTCCCATTTACGGGTGCATTCTTCCCACTCACAGAGTGATTCACTCACTTATCCATTCTCTCCATTGTTGAACCTCAGCATCATTCATGTACCTCTGGAGCCTGCACGCACTACTGCAACTACCTTATACTTTTTGTTATCAGTAGTAAACTGTATCCCTCCTGGGAGGCACAATGCACCTGTACCTACCCAAGTCAGTGTTATACCTTTCTGTTATGAGTTGCGCCTATACCAAACTCGAAGGTTGTTGTTGTTAACCATCACTTGTACCTTTCATGTTATGTGTAGCTCCATGTTCCTTACCTGAGCATGGTTTCTTCCACTACCTATTCAATATTCCCTTTTCGGTTGTTTCCTTCACCTGAGTCGGTACCTGGTTGACTAGAGCGATGTATTGAAGAAGTGGGTTGTCATGCCCATGGGATTGAAGAGGTAGGTTGGCAGGCCTATGAGCAACTCTCTCTAGGTAAGAGAACGACTGGGAATTGAATTCATGAAGGAGCCCAACTGCAGTTATAGTTCTCTGAGACTTCTTTTCTGGCCTGTTGTTGAAGCCCTGGAAGAGAAGTGGGAAAACCGAAGGAATATTGAGCAAAGAAGGGGCACACTTCCTTGGGTGGGATAGGCATGTGGAGAATGAGAGATTATAGGCTGGTAGTTTGAGTTGGCTCCTGGGATGAAATCCTTCATGTTGTCTGTATTGTCTCATCCTAGCTAGGAATCCCTTTACCCGGGTGGAGTTTAGTCGTGGCTTAGGGGTGACCCACTGTTGCGAGCTTTGAGCAGTGTGGTCTAAGGCTGGGAGGTTCATGGAAGGTATGCACGCAGTTGGTGGTATTCTATAAAAATGTAAGTATCAATTATGTGTCCAATTGCATGTTGTGTATTTGTACATGTCTTTATAATTATGAGTATTGTTTGTGTATGTTGTATGTATAGGCTTATTATTATTTCCGCATGATTCTATGTATTAGAAGAATGTATTTGTTTGTATTAAATTTGTATAAATATATATAGTAGAAATGAATAATTTTTACGTGGCATAGCCCAATGGCCTAAAGATGGGGATGCTACAATTTGGTTTTAGAGCTTAGTAAGAGTGTGTTATGGAGTAGCATGGCCTATCTTGGAAGGCTGGGGATGTTACAACAACTCCCCAAATTCTCCATCTCCAACTGGAAGGAGGCTCCAACCCCCTATTTTATAGGATCCAACCTGAAGGAAGAAATGACTCCTTATATTCTCCATCTCCAACCCCCTAGTTTTATGAGCACCAACTCAAAGGAAGTTGCAACTCCCTGCAAGCACCAACCTGTTATCTTAAGACACCAATATTTTTTTGCACCACCCAAACTCCTAAAAATATCAATAAGAGACTTAACCTATCACTATTATTATCACTAATATTGATACATCATCATCATCAAACTAGACTCAACCTGTCATTGTTACTTTCATTGATATTGATACATCATCATCATCAAACCAGACTCAACATGTTATTGTTACTGTCACTGATACCTATACATCATCATCATCATCAAAACCAGATCCACCCAAAATCAGACATCAACATCATCAAAATTGGTCCACATGGGTCCACATATAAACCCCAACATCACTTCTTAAATATACATACAAAGTTGCTTAGAACTGTACCTCAAATCTACAAACTTGTAAGATTCACTACAAGCTCAAATTTCCATTTTTTATTTTGAAACTTGAACCGCAGATATTAGGATTTTTTCTCTTTATGATGCAACAATTGTAATTCAATTTGGACCTACCAAGCTTCATATATAATTGTTTTATATCTAACATGTGTTTGGGACTAGTTTTTGGATTAGTCACAAACCCTAACTTTCAACAAGTATAACTCCATACTTGTAATGAATCAAGGTATGAAACTTGTACCCAATCTTTTTTGATATCTTATCTAAAATTACTCCAAGTTTTCCTCCATGAATCGTCCCTGAAAAATATTTATAGGAAATTGGCAGACCTTCCTGAATTCTGGCCTATTATGGAGAGCGAATGTGCCACACCCTTAATATTTTATATCTAATTCTAAAACTCACACAAAAACTACTATGGACTGTACTCTTTCTAATGCAATTGTTCTCATAGAATTTGGACCGTCTATGAAGAAGTTATGATTGTTTTACCCGGAACACATCTTTGAGACTAGTTACAGAACTAGTAAAAAACCTTGTCTTCCAGAGAGTGTATCTCCAAAATTAAAATGACCCAGAAGTTGATATTTGTACCACAGGTACCTTGATATGTATTCTCAACAAAATCCAATTTTTTCTATTTGAATCATTCTAGAAAAAAAATTATAGTGAAAATAGTAAGATGACCTTTAAAAAACATACCTTAGAACACCTCATCATAAGACTTCATCCTCCCTTGGAATTTCTCCCTTCTTCACTTCATCTTCCCTTTTAAATTCACTGCTAATATTGTGCTAAGATATCGCAATATTGAATGATGAAAGTGAGAGGTTCTTAATGTGTATTTATACCCTTTCAAGCACCTTTTTTACTTAACCTTGAGCCAAGTTGTAACTTCTTGTTTGAAACAACTTTTAATCCTTAACTTGACTTTAGGGACAAATTATAACTTATTGACCTTAGATCCGAGGGTTCTTGACCATACTTCAGGGATTCATCTTTAAGAGGGAATAATTCCTCAAGTGTGAGGAACCATGTGGTGTGCCACCTATTTTTGGAGACAACTTGACAAGGACTATCAATCAATGGATGTTTTGCATACATTTTCAATGTACTTCATACTCTTTTTCTTCAATCAACTTCGAGCTTCATGACCACACCTATGGGGATTCTTAACCACTTAACCATATTTCTAGGGATTCTTGTAGATTTCTTTAAAGTGTCTTCATGTGAGAAACATGCTTAAACATACACCATAAGGGAACCACTTTGGATATTTCTTTAAATACACCCATCACTTCTAGAAGCTTCCAAACTTGCTTCAGGGCTTCTTCTAGGGTTGAAATCAATGACAACAAATTTTCCAACAAACTCCCCCTTTGGCTTTGATGGAAACACTCATGCTCCCCCTCTGACCATTTATCCCCTTGTCTTCATGCTTCTGAGTTTTCTCTCCCCCTTTGACATCAATGACAAAGGGTAACTTCCCCTAATAGTATACCGGATTTTGACAATCCCATTCCCCCTTTATTCTTTGCAAGATGTCATGTAGATCAATGTGGGGTTTCATGTATATGCTTCCTTTCCTATCTTCCGGGGATTCTTTCCCATTGGTACTTATTTTTACTATAATCCACTGAAGTATATTAAAATCATTCATGTCAAGGTTCCTTCATCACTTGACTTCAATTCTTCATGGCGTGTCATGTCTTTACTGAGCTGACATCAATGGCATAATCATTCAACAATCTCCCCTTAACAGTATAACTCCTCCTAATAGTTTATCTCACTCTATCTTGTTGTGCCTCTCACAACTTGTCTCCCTATGACTAGCGGGTTCCACCTGTCAATATGATTCTTTTCTTAGTCATATTCTTTACTAAACATTCCTCTTAATGACAATGTCAATGATTATTTCTACAATTCCTCTTGAGCTCATGCTTTCATCCAATATCATGTATCTTCTCTAGTTCATGTCAAGTATTGTCTTCTAGACCTACCAAATATCTCATGAATTCATCTCTATACATATGTCACAAAATTATCCATGACTCTGCTACTCAACTGCACATAATCCTGACCCATCTGTCACTTTACTATTCTGAAGACTTCTCCAAATATTCTACAACTAGTCTGCTTCTCAAGTTGAATCAAATATGTCCACTATTGTGCTATATCTTCAAATCAAACTCTATATGTTTGCAACAAGTACACATTCTCAAATATGTAATGAATATATCCCTTCTTGAATACATGCTTGAAATCCTCATACTTGCATGTGGATGTGTTCTAAAAATTGTTCCTTAATCAACCAATATGTCATGATACATTCTTCATTTATGTCATCAAACCATTATGAATATTCCTTCCCAAAATATGCAACACTTCAAACTGTATGAAAGATAGTTCTCTAATATATAATAGTTGTTGCGTAGAATTTTCCATGTCAAATATTGTCTTCTCGACCTATCCAATATCTCATGAATTCATCTATGTTCATATGTCACAAAATTTTCCATGACTTTTCTCCTCAACTACACACAATGTTGACCCATCTGTCACTTTACTATTTTGAATATTTCCTTAAATCTGTTGCAACTGATCTGCTTCTCAAGTTCAATCAAATATGTCCACTAGTCTTCTCTATCTTCAAATCAAATTCTACATGTCTACAACAAGTACACATTCTTGAATCTGTAATGAATATATCCCTTCTTGAATACATGTTTGAAATCCTCTATATGATTAGTAATCCCTTACTCAAAAGTGTGCCAATGATATTCCTCGTAACTGTCAGCTGACCTCTTCATACCTACATGGGGATGTGTTCTAAAAATTGCTCCTTAATCAATCAATCTGGCATGATAGATTCTGCATTTCTACCATCAAACCATTCTAAATATGCCTTCCCAAAATCTCCAACACTTCAAACTTTTTGAAAGATAGATCTCTAATCTATAATAGTTGTTGCTTAGACTCCCCCTCTTCAAAATTCAGATTATTGGGAGTCTCCAAGACATATTACTTAGAACAATTCATAGGTCTTCTCTGTTGTAGGATCATTATTCTAAATTTTGACATCTTTCTCTCTGCTTGTAGATTTTCCATGTAACTATGTAATTCCTGTGAGTATGATCTCTGAGAGTTCTTCATTCACTAGTTCTTCTTATTTTTTCTTTCTTCTCCAAACCTTTGTGTATCTGATATCAATATTTTCCTTCATGGAAGACATTATCATGCTTCTACAATTATGAGCTATGTGTTCATAGTTGTGTCATTTGTAACATTCAATATTTTAGGGAGCCAAATAAACATCTCTTGCTTGAACATTTCTTCCATACACTTTGCAATCTACAACTTTATGTCCAAAGTTATTACAAATAAAACAATAACTAGGAAATAAAGTTTGATACCTTGGAGTGAATGATCTTCTTTGTAATGTAGTCCTTCTGAATTCATGCCTTTATTGATCATGGTATTCTCTTATGTTGTTTCCTTCAAAATTATTCAAGCTTCTTTGATTCCTAGAGTTAAAAGGTCTTCTTGGAGATACACCTCTTCTACATTCATTCCTCTTTGACTCTTGTTGATTATGATTCCTTCCTTTGAGAATGTCTACATAATTCTTAGTATTTTCTTCATCATTCTTTTCCGGCAACCTGGAACACTTCTCTTCAACTTTCTTCTTCAATTATTCTTTCTTGTTGACTAAATTTTGCTTCAAGATTGTTTAAGTCCTCAATTTTTTTGTTAAGATGACTTGTCAAAATTTCTTCTCTCTTCTCTGTTTCCTTTCTTAGTGATACTATTTCATCTTCTAAACATGGATTTTCTTCCAACTGATTTCTTAATATTTCTTCAATCACTTTGGCTTCTTCCAGTTGAACCTTTAGCTTGATCAATTATTCATGGAGGGACTTGTTTTTATTCATTTCCCCTTTTACTCACCTAAGGCATTGATTAGTTCTTCTTCAAGATCTACTTCTCCTTATTCATAATGTTATTTGTCATTTTCAATTTATCTTCTCTGTCTTTCTAGGGCACACAAGTATTCACCTTCATGATCTTCCATACCATTTTCAATTTCTTCATTTGGATATGTCTGACATGATGAGTTTCTTTCTTCTCGTTCTATCTCAACATCTTCTTTATCTCTATCACCATGCACTGGTTCTGTGATAAGAGGATATTCCTTAGAGTAGATATTATGTAACTTATCCCAAGTTTCTTTGGTTGATGAGCATTGTCCCACTTTGAATTTTACTGAATCACGTAGTCCATCCAGGATGGAATCCATTTGTATTTTTTTGTTCCTTTTTAATTCATTCTTGATTGCAGTCTTCAAAGGTTTCTTTGAAGTAGTGTATCCTGTAATAACTGATTAACAAACATCATACCCCCGTGCCTCTAAAAATAGTTTCATTCTTGGACTCCATATCTCATAATTATGACCATCAAACATTGGCATTCCATTATCTTTGGAATCCATGATCTAACTTCCAGTGTTGAGACTGATTCTGAAGGAACTGCTCTGATTCCAATTGTTGGAATATTCACTAATACTGAGAGGTGGGGTGAATCACTATTGAACACTTTTTTCCATTTTTAATCACAACATGTAAACATTAACTTATCAATAATGTATAATTTATGATTTCATTCAAGATATCATAAACATATAACCAAAGATACACAGTACACAAATTTTACGTGGAAACCCAAACGGGAGAAAACCACATAACATTTTTCAATATATATCTTGAAGATTACGTTCACTAGAAGCACCAACTTCCAAAAAATTTCAGCACCAAATGGAAGGAGGCACCAACCCCCTATGTATACGCTCCAACCTAAAGGAAGATACAACTCCCATAATTCTCTAACTAGAAGGAGACTCCAAACCCCTAGTTTACAAGCTCCAACTTGAAGCAAGAAAAGAATCCATAGATTCTCCAACTCCAACTGGAAGGAGGCTCCAATCCCCTAGTTTTATGAGCACCAACTCAAAGGAAGTTGCAACTCCCGGCAAGCACCAACCTGCTAAGACACCAATCTTCTCGTGCACCACCCAATGTCCTAGAAATATAAATAAGAGACTTAACATGTCATTGTTACTATCATTGATACAAATAAATCATCATCATCAAACCAAACTCAACCTGTCACTATTACTATCATTGATACTGATACATCATCATCATCAAACCAGATTCAACATGTCATTGTTATTGTCACTAATATTGATACATCATCATCATCAAAACCAGATCCACCACAACTTATACATCAACATCATCAAATTGGGTCCACATATAAATCGTAGGTCCACATGGGTCTACATATAAAGCACAAGATCACTTCTTAAATATGCATACAAGGATGCTCAGAACTATACCTCAAATATGAAAACTTGTAAGATTCACTACAAGCTCAATTTTTCATTTTTTATTCTCAAACTTGGAACTAGGATATTAGGATATGTTCTCCTTTTGATGCAACAAATGGAATTCAATTTGTACCTACCAAGCTTTAGATATAACTATTTTATCTCGAACACATGTTTGGAACTAGTTTATGGATTGGTCACAAACCCTAACTTTCAACAAGTATAAATTTGTACCTGCAATGCATCAAGGTTTGAAACTTGTACCCAATACGCTTTGATATCTTTGTTGAAATTACTCTAATTTTTCTCCTTGAATCGTCCCTGAAAAAGAGATATAGTGAAAAAGGAACGTCGTTTTAAATTGTAGCATATTTTGGATAACAAACTTGTACAACATTCCACGTGCTTAATATTTGATATTTGATTCTAAAACTCACATAAAAAATACTATGGACTGTACTCTTTCCAATGATTTTTTTCTCACGGAATTTTTATCCTCTATGAAATAGTTATGATTATTTTACCCATAATAGTTGTTTGAGACTAGTTACAGGACTAGTCAAAAACCCTATCTTCCATGGAGTGTATCTCCAAAATTACAATGAAACAAAAGATGAAATTTGTGCCAAAGGTACCTTGATATGTCTTCTCAATAGCCTCCAGGTTTCTCTATCTGAATCATTTTAGAAAAACATTTATAGTAAAAATTGTAAGATGACCTTTAAAAAACATACCTTAGAACACCTCATCACAAGACTTCATCTTCCCTTGTAATTTATCCCTTTTTCACTTCATCCTCCCTCTGAAATTTGTTGTCAAGATTGTGCTAAGAGATCACAAGATTGAATGATGAAAATGAGAGGTTCTTAATGTGTATTTATACCCTTCCAAACACCTTATTTACTAGACCTTGAGCCGACTTGTAACTTCTTGCTTGCAACAACTTTTTCTCCTTTACTTGACTTTAGGGCCAACTTATAACTTCTTGACCTTAGATTCATGGATTCTTTACCATACTCTGGTGTTTCATATTTAAGAGGGATTAACTCCTCAACCGTGAGGAACCACATGGTGTGTCACCTACCATTGGAGATAGTTTGATGAGGACTATCAATCAATGGATGTTTTGCATGAATTTGCAATGTTATTGATACTCTTTTTCCTCAATCAACTTTGGGCTTCATGAACACACCTCTAGGGAATATTAACCACTTAACCATATTTCTAGGGCTTCTTGTAGAGTTCATAAAAGCTTCTTCCCATGAGGGCCATGCTTAAAGCTATGCCATAAGGGGACCACTTTGGAGATTTCTTCAAATACACCCATCACTTCTAGAAGCTTCCAAATTTGCTTCCAGGCTTCTTCTAGTGTTGACATCAATGACAACCAATTTTCCAACATAGTTTACATGCACATTTTTATCTCTAACAAAAGCTAGCCCTGAGGGATTCTCAATATTAACAATTTCAATGATAGTACATCAAAGATCCAAGGAATGACTTCTCAATTTTAGTTGACATTCTCTTCCCAAAATAGTTCGTAAATGTACAATGTTTGAAGAGCAGAAAATCCCTTTCTTTAGATACAATGTACAATGTGACTCTTCTCCTTCCGCCACCTCTCATGACTTTTCATTTACCAATGTTTTCCCTTATCCTCTTTGTGGAGATGAGAGGACAAGATGGTAGTTACATTTCAAATTTGTCTCCTAGTGTTGGTGGGACCTCATAGATTTCGGGCATAGCGTACCCCACACACCATGAAGACCGGTCTATACATGGGACCATCTTCGTTATCCAAGTTGGACAGTCGATCATCACGGGGTTCAGATATTTTCTTCATCCATTTGCATTATATTTTCTTTGTTGTTCCTCTATCACTATGGTGGTTGTTTTTACCGATGTTTTGTCATCCTTCTCTATAAATCACATCGCAGGGATGTTGAGTACGACTTCCTCTCGACATTGGTACCTAGCACCATATCAACATGCTACGAATATGTGACCTTAGATTAACCTCGAAATAAACTATTAGACATAAGCATTTGAAACCATATAAATAAAACATTAACTAAATGAGAGTTCATATAAACTTCCCTTAACTGGATTGGTGGTTCCTCTGCTCACAGTTGAGGTGTTGTGTTGTTCAAAGTTGTTGGCGAGATGCTAAATATGACTCTTGAAAAATGTAGAAATACGGTGAGGAATTTCTTAGATCACATGATTGTGAAGTTATATATCTCGGAAAGATCTTTTCAATGATATAAAGAAAGCAATCTTTCCAATAATACAAAGAACGTGCAAAACATATGTTCAAGTCAAAATTTATGGCCAAAATACGAATGCCACTTTGGTAGGGTTTTATACTTGTTTTAGATGACATTTCTTCTTCAGGTTTCCAAATCGCCAAAAACTAGTATATTTCCTGTGTTTTCCCTTGTTGTATGCCTATATCCTTTGAGGGAACAATGACAAGCCTAGATGCCCGACCTCTCACTTTGCTAGAAAATGTATTTGCATTCAAAATTGGGCCAAAAATAGGGTTGCTCCTAAGGCCACTTCTATTTGAAATACTCACATCACCAAACCCAATATCAAATCTGGTTGACCCTATTGATGATAATCAAGCCTCTCCTTTATGATTCATTTTCTTCAATTTCAATATTATCAACTTTACTTGCTTTCTGCTTCATAACATCTTCTGTCTCACCTATCTTGATTTTCATTATTGGTTTGTGAAATCTTCCTTGGTGATTCTTCATCTTACAATAGTGTCTAATTTCATAACAGTCACATTCTCATTCTGCTCAAGTGTGATATCGAGTGCAAAGATTATCTCAAATTCCATTCTAGAGGTTCTTTCTTCACCATATTTGTGGAAATATTCAATTACTGGTTTGGAGAGTGCTCTTAGAGGGTCAATATCCTGGAGGATATTTCTTTGTTGGTTGGTGATAGGCAGCAGATATAAGGATTCCATGGGCTAGTATTTATAGCGAACATTCTTTTCCTTAGTATAAGTATGCTTCTTCTCATTTCCAACCATCTTAGGAGGAGAAATTAGTATTCCAACAATCCTGACCCTACTCATATTCACAAATTACATGGAAGCAAAGACTTCACCTGACTTACTAGTAATGGAGAATGCCATGACTAATGAATTACCGAAGTGTAGTTGGAAACCCAAGCTTGAGGGAGATGCAGGTGTCAACATTAATATCATGAACTCCATCGGGTATACTGTGTTGAGTCCACCAAACAAGGTATTGGTTTTCTTATTATTCATAGCATGAAGAGTTACAACAAGCTCACTCTATACATCTATAGGTGTACATGTATTTATAGTCTTTCTATCACAGTTTCAAGAAACTGAATTCATTAATTAATTTATGGTTGTTTGTTTCAACAACAACCAGATTCTAGGAATCCATCCATATCGTTGCACAAGTTGTGGAAGAATCATGATCGCCTAATCGACGAGTTGTTGTCACAGTTTAACATACTGAATACCAAGTTGTGAATGTCGTCGGGCACACTGATAATGTTCATATTGCATAACGATAATAATCCATCAATATTTACAACGCCATCAAGTGTTTTCCCCTCTTCATCCAGGGAAACAAAACCTTGAATTGATAGTAGTAACTCTTTTCATAAACCCTAAACCAGAGGCTCTTTCACTAACTCAAAAGCGTTCTCTGTCAAGCTCAGTTCTACACTAGAATCTACATAACTTTTATGTCCATCTTGGTATTCCAACATGAAAGGTAAGAGTTTGTTCCATAGAGATCAGACTTAACTTTGTTTCTCACACAAACATAGACATGTCACCTTTTTGCACAGGTGTACCAGAGCATTATTAACCTTGGTTGCAACAGTTAATGTTCTCTGATCATTCAGATGCATTTCTTGTGACTCCTTTCATTGAAGCATAGGCAAATGATTTAAGATGGAAACCATAAAACTACATCTTTAATGTAATAATTAGTTGGCCGCGTTGATTTACAGAGAGACTGAGTTCATTGTTTTTTTATTTTTGTTGGTAAATGGAACAACGTCTGAGTGTGCCACCCAATAGCTTTCCCATCGAATTCTCTGCATCTTTTTTGCAAGATGTCGAATTCTCTGCATCTTTTGCAAGATGATAATCCCCTGGAAACCGACTAAGAGTGAAAACAACAATAGTATGACTAACAACAACCATTTCATCAACATGTTGCAGTGCAAGACAGAGTGGGTATTTAATCTATTTAGATAAGAAAAATCAATTTACCATTGATTTCAACAAATTAAAATTCAATAGTTGTGAATGATGTTTACGACTATCATCGACCATCCAAATAGGTTACATAAACTGTTATCATTGGCCAGCTTGGTGACATGGGCGATTTCTAAAGGAGTCTCGAGGAGGGTGACTGGAGCTCTTCATGTTAACTATTCCGATTTGATTATGAGATATTCTTCTTAAGTGTTCCGGTCTCATCAGAGCACTTTCCATTAACTTTACCCATGACTTTAGAGCAATTCAAATTAACTTCGTCGATAACTTCAGAGAAGTTCACACTAACTTTACCGATCAGAGTACTTCCTTTTAATCTTTCCCAAGGCATCAGAGTCGTTTCTTTCATGTGTTCCGATCTCATTGGAGATGTTTGCATTAACTTGGTCGATGATATCGATGAAATTGCTTGTAAGTGCTATGATTGGGAACTTCGTGCATTTTGGTACCTTGGCACTATTAAAAAAGTTCTCATTTTCATGGCATGCAATTTCAAAATGATTTAAATTTAAATTTAAATCCTTTTGTTAAAATTAACTTATTTAAATTTAATTTAAATTAAGTTCTTTAAATCTAAATGAATGACTCCATAGCCCAAGTATTATTTCATATGATATTGTTATCTTCTTTAATGATCACGACAACCATTTAAAAATATTAAACTTCAAAAACCCTTTTTAAAGGAGGAGGAACAATTTACTTAAGCAGTTTTGTGTGGCAACTTCGAAGTAGAGCGAGGACACTTTGATCGATCACCTTAGACCTTATGCAAATGCCAATGGAGGAAAGTTTAAAATGCTTGTAATTTTCTCGTATGACCTTTGATTGGAGTGTCACTTTTTGCATCTTGAAGAACATGGAGAGACACTTCTGGTGAGCCAACTAATGATCTGGATTATTTTTGGCACGAAATGAGAGTGGAGATATAATAAAGAAATGCACAGAGATATCGTGGATATCCAATAATATAACAAAAATGTACCAGATATGCAACCATAAACACAAAGATATAGTAATACACGATTTCTATTAATGAAAGAAATGTACAGAGACTGTAAAAATACAAAGTGAAAGACTCGTTAGAATGGTCGCAGCTTATCGCTGAGAAGAGATGTGATGACTACTCTCATTTGCAAGAAGATAATTACAATGAGGATCTAAAGGCCTTTTTAAAATAAATAGGAATGTCAAAAGCACTAGACATCCAAAAACCTAACCCTAGGAAATGAAGCACAAAAAGTCATGTGGGCCCCATTTGGGTAAGTCGGTACATCAACTTCCCGGGGTTGTAACTTTTGCATACGATATCTATTTTAGGCGCACAATATCTCGTTGGAAAGGTATCATTGAGGGGATTCATTTTGGGATATCAATTAGAGCCTTCGACTATCATTGAGAAGCTCGATCCCAAAAAACCTTCATTTAAGCCCTCAAAATGGCCCTGTAAGTTAAAAACTGCTAAAAATAGTAAATTACCAAAATTGTCAGAAAATTGTTTTGAGCCAGTAGGAAAAGTTGGGTGGCCACCGATATCCACCTAGATCAATCCTCCCTCCTTAGGAAGCAATGTTCTCCATTGCGTTGAGTGCCCGGGGGGTAGGGAAAAGTGTTTGTTGAATCTGCATCTTGATGACCTGCTTGCCTTGTTGGAGAAGTTGTGTTGCTTAGCTTGTTGAAGGTTGCCATGAACATGTTGCTGGCAAGGTTGACTTTGTTCAACCAGTCGGGCTACCTAAGATGACTGTGTGCAAAAGGAATATTTGTGTTTTGCTACAATCTTGTCGACTTCCTTCTGTTGGATAGAAGGTGCTTGGGTCGAGGCTGTAGTGGTTGCAGTATCCTTTTGTTCCCCTTTTGAACAGATTTTGAAGAAGCTAAATTTTGTAGTATGAGATATTACCTTGCGGAACTGTTTATGCGGAACAATAATCAGAACTACCTCTGGTATTCTATAGATATGACCCCCCAGAGAAACAATGATACTACGGGGTCGAGACTCATAAACAACATGGCATTTCCACATATGTGACTAGCCCAAGAGAACATCACAGACATCTAGTGGGGAAATATCACATAATACCTCATCCTTGAAGGGATGGATGCTGTATGAAAATCGACACTGCTGGCTGACATGGAGATCTCGTCCCTGGCGAAGCCACCCAATGTTATATGGTTGCGAGTGTGGTGTCGCTGACAATCCAAATTGTTTGACGACCTCTACTAAGATGAGGTTCTTATGGCTTCTGCTATCAACAATAAAATGCAGTGGGGTTCCCTTCACCCACATCTATGAATGAAAAAGGCTCTCCCCCTCTTCAGGATATGTTGGTTCTTCTAGTTGAATTGTTACAGTTGCGATAATAGCAGTGGGGTATATGTCGATGATTTGTCTTTTACTAGTATTTTTAGAATCAGATTCTGAATTAGGGTTTGGCTCCTTCTCTTTGATCTTAGCTACCAATTACTGTTTTGAGGGACATTCCTCGATGTTGTGCCGGGAGCTTTTGTGGAAATCAGACCATTTTTCGGTGTCCTTCTTTGTCTTCCCGTGACCCTTCTTTTCTTGTGGCTTGGACTGGTTTTCAGGAGACTATTTGTTAGCGTTGTCTTTATCATACTTTGGTTGTTGCATATTTGCAGACCCAAACTCCCATTTTCTCTGGTGCTTAAATTTCTTCTCGATTTTAACAACATATCGATAAGCAACACCGAGTGATGAGATGTCCAGAAAATCCATTTCAGTTTGGATGTATCTGTGGAGAGCCCCATAGTATTTCAAAACCAAATGTTGTTCAGAGTCTTTAATACCCAGTTTGGTGCGCAAGGTATGGAAGGTATTGGTGAACTCTGGAATTGCTTGGCCCCTCTCTTGCTGCAATGTGGTCCATCTCATGTACTGGTCTTCATAGTTTCCAACAGGGTATAATTGTTCCTTTACCGCATCCACAAAAAAATCCCAAGTGGGCTCGGCCCCATATATTCCAGACTCCTCTATGGAACTTTTCTCCCAGTAAGTTTCCCACCAATGTTTTACATGGGGGAGAGATTTAAGGGGTACAAAGGTGATATTTTCCCTATCGAAAAAATTATGAACAGAGAAATAACCTTCTAACAGATTTAACCATTTGTCTAGGGCATCCACATCTATCTGACCTTCGAATACAGGAATATCAAAATTAACCTGTACCTTGAAAGGAGAGGTGCTTCCAAAGTGGTTGTTTGATGAAGATGCACCTGTTTCTATCGGCAAGTGTTGAAGGATGTGGGAAAATTCTCCATCACTTCGTCCCTCTATCACGTTAGAGCTTGCTCAAGCAACAGATTGATATAATCGTTTGCTCCGTCATTTTTCTTTTCTTCCACCATGGAGGTTTTCTTAGGCATGCGAGATCGATTGTATTCAAGAGAGACAAGCTTGAGACCCACTTTTCTATACTCGAATCTCGTCGGGGACATGCACTAAAAAAATGATCAAGAGAAGCCTGCTCTGATACCACTGATCTGGATTATTTTCGGCACAAAATGAGAGCGGAGATATAATAAATAAATGCACAGAGATATCGTGGATATCCAATAATATAAAAAAAATGTATCAGAGATGCAACCATAAACATAGATATACAGTAATACACTATTTCTATTAATGAAAAAAATGTACAGAGACTGTAAAAATATAGAATGAAAGACTTGCTCGAATGGTGGCAACTTATCTCTGAGAAGAGATGTGATGGCTACTCGCATTCGCAAGAAGATGATTACAATGAGGCTTTGAAGGCCTTTTTACAATAAACATGAATGTAAGAAACCCTAGACATCCAAAAACATAACCTTAGGAGATGAAGCACCAAAAGTCATGTGGGCCCCGTTTGGGTAAGTCTGTACATCAACTTCTCGGGGTGTAACTTTTGCATACGATCTCCCTTTTAGGTGCACAATATCCCGTTGGAAAGTTATCTATGAGGAGATTCATTTTGGGGGCTTAATTAGAGCCTTCGGCTATCATTGAGAGCCTTGGCCATACCATTCAAGCATTTCTTCTGTATAACAACTGATGAGGCTGGTTCAGGCAAGAAACCCGAGGCGATTCATTTTGGCACTTCTGGGCATCGAATTTAGATTTTGTGAGTTGTGTTGGAATCATAATAGAAAAAATCATGTGATTTCCTTGTTTTCGAGAATAAACATTCACTTTGAAGAACGCCAAAAGATTATGCTCAAAGTCATTTTTTAATGAAATTTTGAGTATCGTTTTGGTCGTTGCTTCACCTAAATTAAGTTTCATTTGATCCTGCATCATCTGTTATGTATAGGTTCTTTATTCATCCATTGAAGTTGAGGTGATGCATAATTAGCACGAAATTATAAATCCACCAAAACAATGAACTGACGTTCAGAGTAGTGTAGGAGCTGGGAGGACCAAATTTCTTCCGAAGTGTGTTTCAGAGCCAACGTAGGACCAACAGGTGTTGTGGTTAACCTATCTGATGCTAGAAAATACTTTCACAATCATGGTTTAATCATAGAACTAAGAGACACAAAGTAAACAATTTGGTATAGTATGCATGATGAAAGTTGTTCGCAACATAAGAAAATTTGACTACGGTTGCGACATGAAGTAGGTTAGGCATGTTAGGTATCAATGATAAAATATACATTTAGGCATAGAAATATTAGTGATAATAAATGATAGGAGATCGAATGTCGACGTGAAAAGAAGGAGCCGAGCTGGAGGAGGATAGGATAGGTCTCTAAATGAAGGCATGTTTTTCTGACTGGGTCAGTGTCGGTGAGGGAAAGAAGATCATTTTCGACGTGCTCGGAGATGATGAGGGGTCAACATCCTTCTATTGGCGCATTAACGACAGGATAGGGAAACTTCTGAATAGGTAGCACATTGGTGAATGAAAGATGAACCTCATCGATGTGCAATGTATCGGGGAAAAAGGAAGGAGCGTTGTCGATATGCGAAGCATCGACGAAGATGAGAGGAATTTAGTTGGTGAAAGACATGCACATAGCGAATATAATCGCATGAACATTACCTATGTGTCAGCATTGATTATGTGAACTTTGTTGGTGAAAAAGACATGTGTCGGTGAGGTTTAGCAGAAGCGCGTCAATTTATCATCCAATTTCGAATGAAGGTGGCCTATGTATCAACGAAGAAATCATTGGCACATGAGTGTGTAAGTTGAAGAAAGGATGTGTCTGCCAGTGCACTATGTATCGACGAAGGAAGAGGGAACTCATTGAAATGTATATCGATGGGTCGAAGTTATCTAAAGAGAAACTAGAAATGGTAAAGCGGGAAGAGTGGGAGGAAAACTTAGGTGTATCCATTTGCATGAGAGAGAGAGAGAGAGTGTGAGGATTGCGGTAGGAAAATTTGAAGGGGGGGGCAATTTCTTGTCTTAAAGAGACGATGAGAGAAGAAAGTTGGGAGTTTGTTGTGCTCGTGCAACAAAACATCTATTCAACTTGTGTGAGCATTGCAAGGACTCGAGGTTGTGATCTTGAATCCATATGGTTTTGAGTTGAAAATATGTGACAAGTTCTCTCTTTTTTACATCCCATGGACATTGGACTTGTATTTGTATTCACTGCTTGAATTCTGGCATAAGACTCTTCACACAGATTATAGGTTTGAACATTAGCCAATTGATCAATCCTATAATGAAATTTTTGATGTGAAATATCCATATATTTAAGTACCATTGGTATATCTTCCTCAATTTGAATTTATTTAATTGGGACTATCCTAGCAGTTTGAATTTCTTCATTTGGGACTATGCCAATATTTCCTGCATCATTTTTTCAATGAGAGCTAGACATTGAGCTCAGACATATATATCATGTAAAGTTATTTTTTTCATGGGATTATATTTTTCTTCAAGTTTTGCATATAGTTCTATGATTATATTGGATCAATTTTGTTTTCTTTATTGACATGCTCTTTGTTGTCTAGAATTTTGTTTTCTCCATTCTTTTTGTTGATTAGTTGTCATTTGTTGTGCCTAAATTTGTCGATATGCTCTTTGTCTTTTTACATTTCATTATCTTTATTATTGTTGTTGGTTAGTCGTCATTTCTTGTGACTTTCTTTCTTGATATGCTCTTTGTCATTCATAAATTTTTTTTCCCTATTCTTGGTGTTGGTCACTTGTAATTTGTTGAGACTTTCTTTGTTGATATGCTCTTTGTTGTTCACTTTTATTTTTTCTTTGATCTTCCTTTTGTTCATCAATGATTTTCTCTAACTTCTCTCTTTGTTACCTAGCACATTCTCTTGTTTTTCTTCTTAAATCCTCAACATGTACATCATTTTTTTTCTCATCATAAGAAAACATGATAGTAATTGAAACCATGTGTCAAAGAGAGAAAACATTTAAATCAATGCAAGAGACACTAAAACCATTCACGAACAATAAGATAGACTTATTTATTTGTACATCATCATTTATAATCATGAGATGATATCTTAATTTGAATTACTATATATAGTTGAAACCCTATATCATAGAAATGACATCATGCACAAAACATTGAAATATAAGTAGTGTATTGAAATAAGTTCAAGAAACATTAAAACTGTACTAAAATAAGTTCAAGAAATATTGAAACCAATCACAAACACTAAGATATATTTATTTATTTTTACATCAGCATCTATAATCATGAGATAACATTTTAATATAAATTATTTTATATAATTGAAACTCTATATCAAAGAAATAACATGATGCACAAAACATTGAAATGTAAACAATGTATTGAAATAAGTTGAAGAAACAATGAAACCAATGAACTTACAATGATTTCAATCAATGCAACAGAGACTCAAATCAATGCATAAATATATGGAAATCTTTCTAATTTAATCATAAATAAACAAGGCCACACATCTGACAATACCTGCCGCTATTAGAGTTAAGAATAAAAATTAAATAAAACAAATAGACTATCACAAGCATCGAAGAGATTTTAACTAAATTTAAACCCAATCCATTTGAGTCTCGCATATTTTGATTTTTACACCGAAGGTGTTATTTAAGGGGAGGTTCTTTTGGAGGCTTTGGGTCATATAAAACCCAATCTATTTGAGTCTCGCATATTTTGATTTTTACACCGAAGGTGTTATTTAAGGGGAGGTTCTTTTGGAGGCTTCGTCATCTCTCTAACGCATATAATAACTTGCCACATGTCTATTAACCATTGACCAATCTGCTTCCTCCACGTACTTGTCCTTATCTTCTCCTTGATCGACTTCATCGACTCTAATGCCACGACTTCTAAGTTCCTTCTTCATCGTCGTTTGTCCAATAAAAAATTTCAATTTGTTCATCAACCGTTGGATCTATTGTCCACGTGTCTTCTCTACCAACCCAACTCTTATGTTTTCTCCACCGATTCCAGCCTGCCATGTGTATTCTCCACCGACAGAACTACACTTATCTTTTCCACCGACTCCAACTTCCCAGGCAAGTGAAATCTTAGCTTATCTTCCTTGTTCATTGATCACCCTAAATCAAAATATTGGACTCCCAATGGAGATTGCAAGGCAGATTTATGAGAAGAGATAAAAATGAGGAATTTAGTTAAATCATCCACTGGACATTGCAAGGCAGATATAAGAAAAAAGATAAATTTTAAATAACACAAAATGGACGAAGAGGAGATGAAGAGGATTTTGTGCCAATGGCGAGTCCTGGAAGGGGAACTTTTTATTTTATATTTCGAATTAGGAAGAAAATTAAGGTGTGTGACCTTCCATTTCACTTATAACATCCTCATGCTTCTCTGTTTGAGCTTCAATTTCAATATTCACAAACTCGTTAACCTCTAGAAACTCATTAACCTCCTGTAACTTCTCTGTTTGAGCTTCAATTTCAATATTCCGAAACTCGTTCAATGGTTTCCTGCTTTGTTAAGTGGATTATCATTTTCTTGATGGCTCGATATTTTCCACCAATTCAACTCTTCTGCAATCGCGGTTTACTATTTAGATTCCTCTAATCTTTACGTACATGAAACACTGATTACAAAGTAAATAAATAACGTGGAAATCATTTTTATATCGAATTGAATGCATGAAAATGAAATTATTATTATTATGGTTTAGAAGTTACAAAGTTTATGTTTATTAAAATTGCTTAACAATTATACATAGTGTGTTTATTAAAATTGCTTAACAATTAGACCCAGTGTTTTAGGCTTCTTGTTATAAAATTAGTGTTATTCTTTAAATTAATAAACAAAAAATTGATTTTGATATCTTTTAAAAATTAATATTTTTTCATAATATATCAATTTTTTATTATTCTAATTTTATTACATTACTTCACATATTTCTCATTAAATTTAGTTATGATAGTAAATTTGATAATATTGATATTTCGGCCCTTCACTATCTAAAGACATGCATAAAGAGAAAATTTAAACCTATTTTATATTATTCATTTTTTTTTATTATTTATATATTCTTGAAAACTAAAAAACATTAAAAATTAATGCAATTTTTTTTAATTTCATGTCAATGAAAAAATTGTAGCTATGAAGAAAAATATTTCAAAAAGTCATAATCAATGAAAATGTTTAATGATAAAACTTAAAATCTGAGTCAATCAACATGCTTAATGTTCTTCCTTCATGTACACTTTATTGCCAATTGACTAAACTATTTTTTAGGATAAACATGACCATATTATAATATTTTTAGTAATACTAATTAATTTGTACATGATTATGTATAATATTAATTTGTACATATTTATATAATGATATTTTATATAATGGTATAATCACTACTTGTAGTATACTTAGGGAAGTAATATGGGGTACCTAGGGGGGTACCCAATGGGAATGTGGTTATGTCTTATTAGTGGAAGTCATTTAATATATGAGAATGTGGTCATTCAATGTAAGGTGAACTAGGTCCACTATATTAATAAAGACCCACTATGGTAGTTAGATGCAATAAATGTAAGAAGGCTATCTACAAGGCTCCTAGGAAATGGAGAGAGCTATATAAAGAAGTGTAAGCAATGTAATGAAACATAGTGAAGAATATTTTCATTGTAACAAACAAATATTGCTTGAGGAGTGCATTCCTTCCATAAGGAATAATATATGGTGTTACCATACCTCAAGGGTTTTCGGAGTCTGGGAAGTAAATTTATGAGCATTTTAAATTCAGTCATTTTTCAAGGTTTTCTCGAAAAAAGCCGTGATTTTCCATCGTAAGTTACTTTTAAACCCTAGATTTTGTTGCAGATTTATTTCAAGAATGATGCATTTTAATAGTAGAGATGATGGCCCTGGTATTGAAGAATATATCAAAAATATAAAGTCATCATGTGGCTTCCTATGGCGAAATGGACTATGGATAAATTTAAGGGATGATGCTCCTAACTGGTGGTTTGAAGTTAAACCCAAAGATATATCTACACTTTCAAATAATGAATATGAAAATTTATTTTTAGACAAGTGGTCTTGTTCCAAGAGCAAGGATAAATAATGCACCAATGGTTTATTTTCAAGTAGCAAATTTATATTACAGGTTCATGGTTGTATTCATAAGGAGAAGGTTATTGTTTCTATTAACCCTATTTGCATGCATAATTTTATCCATATTCAGTTGGTTAATAGATTGCAAATTCCTGCAAAGAATATCCAAAGCACACAGGTTGAGTGTGAAAATGTAAAAATTTATGAAGATTTGAAGCTCAGTATGGATAAATATGTGTTGCATTCATATTTTTATGCTATGGATATGGATGAAGTGGATATTGTTTTGGGATATCCTTGGATAGAATCAGTGGGTACCATTAATATTAATGTGCAAAAGAAGTTTTTGAAGTTGTGGTACAAGAAAAACAAAATCACATTGTAGGATGTGTCTCTTGATATGAAAGATGGGCCTACAGAGGGAAACAAATTAGTTATTGTTGAGTCCAAAGTTGAATCGGAGGTAGAGTCTATAGAAAGAGATGAAGCAAAACCATAGGAAGGACATAGTCAGGAAGCTAAGGAGGTCATTGACTCAAAGACACAATGTGTTGCAGATTTGAAGAAAAAAGAAAAGATTCCTATAGTTTTTGTATATCGTCATCCACATCATATAGAGACACAACAATCATTGAGGCAAGGACGTGACAATCAACACATTTATGAACCAACAGGGAACCAGGAAGGAAACCAATCCAATGAAGGTGCATGGAGGACTCCTAGCACTACAACAAGAGATCAAGCTACAGAAACAATCCCAGGGCAACCCCAACATGATGCAGAGCAAGATCAGGGTGGAAAGGCAACAGATGGACATCATTTTCGACTTCCATTGGGATGGATGGATGTTCGTACTTGGTACTAGTTGAATACATTGCTTAGCCGGTCATATTGTGTGGTTTCTTCTCGTGTTTTGAGGATGAAACATGTGATGGGAGATGGAATGTCGTATACCTAGGGAAGTAATATGGGGTACCTATGGAGCTACCCAATGGGAATGTGGTTATGTATTATTAGTGGAAGTCATTTAATATATGAGAATGTGGTCATTCAATGTAAGGTGGACTAGGTCCACTATATTAATAAATGCCCACTATGGTAGTTAGATGTAATAAATGTGAGAAGG
>SNQJ01S0034441.1:35015-56100 GCA_010110895.2 Picea sitchensis | reverse complement strand
CATTTATTGCCACATGAAAATGCAAATAGTAGCCACTTAGACTCACATGGGACCGTGACTTGTCGGCATTAACTGTCACAGTGTGTGGGAATGGCAAGGTTTCTGGTAGGGAGCAATTCAGTGTGTGGGAATGGCAAGGTTGCTGGTAGGGAGCAATTCAGGCGGTATTTCAGAGGGAGCGAAAAAACACTTCGAATTTCAGGGTGGTTCTGGTATCGGTTTTGTATTATGCGGGTGGAGAGGAACTTGAGTTGAGGGGCCAGGTTTGCAAGTCAAGGAGCCGCTGGTGGTGGTGGTTGGGTTGTGTTGTGTTGGGGTGGCGGTTTTGGAAGTTTTTGTTGTTGTATAGTTCTTTTCGTGGTCCAAATGCTTGAAAGTGAAAAAGTGAAACCTGGACAAACCTTTCAAGTTCAAAAGAACGTTTCTTTGCATAATATGGAATCTTTTTTCTTCCTACGATTTTCCCTGACACAACTGGGCTATTTTGAACTTGAGCTAGAGACCTTGCCCTGAAGTAAATCCTTGTACCCAGTACAAAATCCAATGAAGACAGGTAAGTGCTAAAAGAATTTTCAAAGAGCACACGATGCTTTACTCGTTATTTCCTTGACACTTCATTTTTATTAGTCGCGTGCTTTATTAACCATTCAATGAACATACATTAAATTTCACGGTTCTTCGTGCTTACCAATGAAATCCCTCGTTGGGCGAGCATTCGTACTTCACCTTGTAAATCTCTGATTTACAGCTACTTCGTTCCTCAAGCAGCAAGATCTAAAAGCCATGCTGGTTGATCTCGTCCTCTATTCAAAGTTGTTCAAAACCCTACGCACAAAAAAGATGTATGGGATAAAATCCTTCCTAACAGTTGAGGTTATCAGCGAAAAAATCCTAAGCGCAAGGAGGTTGTGGGGAGCGCCTACATACACAAACCTATTTTAATATGTATAAAACCACGTCCTGACATTGGAGGATAGGTGTAAGCACCGGGGTCAAAGGGCTCAACTGGAGTATACCCCATCTGATGGGTTAGTTAGGAAGACCACACCTAAGTCAGTAGTGGGGTACCAGGTCATTCAGGTACCAGTCTCACTTGATCCATGTGTTAGAAGCTCACCTCCTAGACTCAACCTTGTGCCATTCTGACTACCCTCAAAGAGTTATGGGCCTGGAATCTCATGGTCGGGGAAAAACGTAGATATGGGCGAATTAAATCATTGAATCCATATACCTAATTGATTGTCTAAAGCATAAATAGGCAGAACCGGCAATGGCAAAGCTTGAACTAGAGAAGCAGATGGATCGAGTAAACTGGTGCCTGCGTATTAGTTGTGCAGAGTCCTCCTGCTCTTCTTCGACTGTTATGAAAGATTTTTTTTGTGTCACAGTGATCATCCAAAGTTTAGGGTTCGAGCTTCGTCCTGATGATGGTAAGGATAATTATGCCCCTTCCTCATGCTCCCCTTTGGGTCGCCACATTGTTAGTGAGTCCAATGCAAGTTTTGCTATTCCATATTGCCACAGGGGTTGCTACTCTGTATTGCCACTTTATTTCCTTGCCTTTGTCTTATTGTGAGTTCATGTAGCAAATGAGCCATGTACATATGGCACTTGTGCTCCCACTCATCATTTGTTTAACAAACCAAGTGTCAACATTCTAATTTTTTTAATTCTTTTTCTCTTACCAATTTGGCTATTCGTAAAAATCATTGCTTCTTGTGATGTTGCAGAACCATGGAAATTAGGATCTCAAGACCAAAAAATGTGATGCGAGGAACCACTTGTCATGAACAATTGCACATTCAGGTCACTCGTCCCCATGTTGTCAATTTCTTTTTATATTTTTTTAATATATGCTTCTATTTGATTATTCAAAAATAGGTTTCATGTGCGTAGATTCTTTAAATATATGATTGAATTTTCAATCTTCCAACATGGTTGCACGCGATCGAGAGGTTGGAACCTTCGCCATGCAGGCTCAACTTCAGTGATAGAGGAAATAATTGCATAAAACATCAGTGAAGAGTTTCACGCTGTCCAAATGCCCCAGAGCACCAGAAAGGGAATATCCCGAAAATCCTTCAGTTCTTTCATGGAAAACCATATATGAAAACAATATTTTAAAGTAGGAATCCTCCACAAGGAGCGAAGATCACTCTCAACTTCAATTTCAATCCATATTTGATTTGATAAGTATAGGAACAATGTAAGAATAGATGAGTATTGGTCTTGTCGACTAATGACAGAATACTTCTGGTGGGCAGAATAATCCCGGTGGGAAAAAACAAATAATCCAGCTCGCTCCTCAAACTCCTCAAAATCAATTGAAAAAGATGCTTAAGATGGACTATATTGCTAATTCTATTTTTATTCCACTAAAAATTATTTCCAAAGATCCTTGAATGTTGAATCAACGTAAGTAACAACAACATGTATGATATTGACTAGAAAAAGGCTAATTTATTGTGTTGAAAGGATTCTGAATATCCCAGATGGTTCATTAGTCCTTCAAAGCCAATTTCTATCAACCCGAGATTTTCCACGAGGATTATGGGCATGCTTTTGTTGGCTATCCTGCTATTACCGCATAATAACAGAGACATCGCTATTATCGCATCCCTATTACAACAGGGACATCGCTACTACTGTAGCACTTGTTAAATATGGATGTGTTCAATCATAGCTGATGGAAGAACATTCTCTGAGATGCTTGTATTTGTCATCCTCCTTAATAATGGTGAGAATAAGTTTACCTATGTCAGAATACCATTCCCCTATGATGACGATGATTTAAGGCTATAGCATCCAATAAATACATCTTTACTTAGGATGCGAATAAATTCACCGAGATTTTAATTTTCTATCTATAACAGAATTAAAAAGTGCAACCAAAAACCTAAAAGCATACAAAATTGTTACCAAAAACATACATGAAGTTATCTTCCCATTAGAATCTATCAGAATGCTACCTGGAAGTACCATATGCTATTCACATTTAAGAACATACATGCAATGCCTACCCCAAAGTTCTTCTTGATGTTTACATTGAGAAATGTGTCTTCACATATTTATGACCTAGATGCTCCACAGAGATTCAATCACCTCTCTTGGAGAATGCAAGGAATTCCATCAGCCAAGGAGAAGGAATCCTTTGATACATGAATTTAAAGGTTGTTGTCTTATGTGCCATGCATTTTGGGCATTGTGACAAAGTCCTCCTTAGAGTCATTAGGACTTCGGAGAGTGATGCAAGCTTTCTTAACTTCACGCACAAACGACATAAACGACAAAAGGATGATCGAAAGTTGGACTTCAAAGCCATTTTTTTGTTAATTGTCATAGCTTGCCTCATTTTTCTACACCATTTTCTGTATCCATATGGATTCCCAACAAGAATACCAAACATGTGTCGATAGAAAATACCTTAGATAGTTAGGACATGTTCCAGAAGTTCGACTCTCTCCAACCAATTACATAATCAATGATCACCATAAAAGGAAACAACTTTTATAAAATGAAAAATAGATGGTGGAAGAAGTAATAAAGATAGTGTAAAAAGTTTACCTATGATTTAAGTTTGGAAAGAAAATGTCTTCCATCAAGATAAACTTGGCAAACACAAAGTACCAATGACTTATCTAAGACTATGTTGCAATCAAAAAACAAGGCATATGCCATCACAAGAAAAAATATGATGAGAAGAGTTGCAGCAGATTAATAAGATCCAAATTTTAGTGAGGGACATAATCATTTTAATGGTAGTTCAATCAACCATCATAAGCAAGTGACCTTTCTATGGAATTTCTTTGCTTTTCAATTTGAATAATTTTGTGTCAATCTAAAGAATTTGAATTTTCGAGTTCCTTGGGTTGAGTCGGCATCTCCCAAGCTTTATTGTGATTTACACAAAATAAAAGAGACGACGAAATCAAATGAAGCATTATTGTAGAGACAAGCGAAAAGATAAATATGCATGAATGTGAACCATAGAAATTGAATGTTTAATTTGAAAAAAAAATTGTTTTTTAAATAATTAATCTTATTTTTTTTAATTATACATTGTAATTGCTAAATGATGGGGAGATCGGTTACTGGTTCTAGTGAAAACAAAAACAAAACAACTAGTGATCTGGAGCAAAGAGCCTAAAAGTTGTGTTTAAATTAATGTTGAACTCAGAGGACGAAACCTGGGACATAACCATCCCTTAAAAGAGTGCCTTTGGCATGATTATTTGTGATAAAATAAGTGATGGGTTGATGAAGAAAGAGACAACAATGATAAGTCAAAATCCAGGGGCATCCATACAGAGCATTTCCACCATTATGGTGGGGAAGGACACCACATCAAACTTGTCATGTCCCAAAAAAAATAGAGATGACATGGAAAGAAAAAGGGTTTATTACATAGAAACAATTAATCACCAAAGAAGAAGGTGATCTACATTAGGGAGAGTGGGAGTGAACACAACAATATATTAGTAGAAGGAAGATGAGCTAATAAAAAACATATAGTGCAAAGAAGAAAAAGGATGAGATTTGGGAATGCATTATAGGGAAGAAAAGAGAAAGCTGATATAGATGGAACAAAAGGGGTGGCCATATCTGAGAATGATTTGAATACAAAATTAAGAATGATTTGAAACAAAATTTGAAAGGGGGTGAACCAGATTCCTATGAAAGAATCCTTCCTACCTTAAATGCTTCTTATTCAACCATCAAACATACCTACAAAACTAAACAAGTATATATGCATTGTCTTTAGCATCAAAATATTTCTTAGTGTGAAATATGGGAAATATGCTAAAACAAAACACCCCATGAGCTTGTTCTGTGAATTTTCCAAGATAAATAGGTAGGGGAGAAAAATATGTTAATGATCCATGTGTGCCTCGACGTGCAAGTTGAAGTAAATAAGGAGAACAAAAACATTATTGGAATGTCAAAAAGACATGCAAAATATGACAGATTACATGCACATTGGAAAACATCAATGTCTGAAATGTGTATCCAGATAAGGACTCACATTTTCAACAAAATCCATGTAATGAAGAGCTCCATGTTTGGATTGTGTTCCACCACGAGGGAAAGCAAGATATTTCCCTTGTACCCTAAGCTAGTTTTGAGCTTTTTCCACAACTGCAAGTTTGGTGCGAGGAACATTATTTTACCATATCTCCACAATAAATAAGAAACTAACAATCAATAATGTGTTCTAAGTCTATTTTACAAGTGATAATAGAGTTAAAATGGTGCAAAGATTAGTGAATTTCAGTCAAGCAACGAAGGAAGAGAGAGGCAACCTTAGCTCTGCTTGTGGGCCATGTTATTCATTTCTTATATCCTTTATTAAAGGGAACAAGGCATGTAGGGGGATCTTGAGGACATGCCTTTCTCGATGCTCATAATGTGTGTTACGAGGAAAATCTCTCTATGGATAGGGTAAACCACAACAGACGGAAATGACTACAGAAATCAACTCTCTTCTCAAGAATGATATATAAACAAATATGCTATCAAGACAAGATAACATGCCTACCTCGTCCGGACGTTCGATGAAGTCCACAGTTGAGCACTTGACCCAAAGCAATATACCTACAACTAGTCCTCAACAACCAAGCAAAGAAAGCATATGGTGATATTATATAATGTTATCACAGTCAATAACATAATCCATTATTAAACATGACAAATACGCCCATGGAATAGTAATTCAAATATTTGCAAGATATCAATTGGACGGGAAAATAATATTTCTATTAATATATGATCAACAGAAGTGAATATGTTACAGACTTCCGTGTCAACATGGTTCGGAATCGAGAAATTAAATTCCATCGAGCTGGGCCTCCACCACTTCAATCCTCCACCAAAGGCAAGCTCATAAGAGAGAAACAATGAGGTTCTCAATCAATAAGGGAAGATCTTTGAGGCTGAACACTGTGTTCATACTTAAAGGACAAAGGGATGCAGATTCAATATGAAGTAAATAATTCCTCTAGAGTAACTTTGCTCTCAAAGTTGAATTCTTTCTCCTCTTTCCATAGCTCGGAAATGGCCCATTTATAGCCTTAAAAATGGAACTAAAGGGTCGAGTTGGAATGTTTGTAGTATATGGAAGGATAAGGATCATAGATCTCTTGTCATGACATGGAAACCCAACATTAATTTTCATTTTTTGGCACAAATCTCGATGTACGCAGGATATATTGGAGCAGCCTACGTATACGCATGCTGTATAGTAGGCAAGATGCGTACATGTGGAGAAATATTTATTTTTAGCTCTAGATTTTACAAACAGAGATGATAAGTTTGCATGGGGAAATGGAAAAAGGCCTTATGCGCAAGATTTCATAGGGTGAGACAAATATTGCTATAACAGATGCCCCTTAATGTGTGAGGTCAAAGGAATATATGTGATGGCCGAAATATATTATAAACAACCCAGAAGTGGAGTGGTAGGGGACCAACTAGACGAACTAGTTGCTCATTACATTCTGCACTGACTTTGCATACATGGCTGCCAATAAATTTACACTACAGATCCATGTGAAAATATACCAAACAAGTGTCTATGGCCATGAATAGGATAATACAAATGTTGTTACATGCCAACAACTGTCATAGTCATGGACAAGGCTCAGTAGAACCAGTCTCAAAACCAATCTGAAGATATATGTATACAATGGAGTACAATCTGATCTCCCATGATCACTGAAGTCATATAGGTACTAGTCCAATGAAAAGAAGCAACAACTCAGGAAAGTTGTGGCCACATAGTGATGTCTTCAAGTGTTCTACACAATCTACCAAGGGTGCAAGTCTACATCACGTCAATAAAGGAGTTGAGGTCAAACATAATGAGACATCATTTGATTATCGGTCATTGAGGTAGTCCGTTAACAAACGCGAGACAACCTACCGATAATGAAAGTAGGTATCAAGGCACCGAGTACATTCTTACAAGTGTGATTAAAGGAGTCGGTGTCGAACACTTGAAGAATCCATTGATCAGGAGACATTGATGTATTCCCAACTGTAGATGGCGAGAGAGCCTACCACTGATGACTGCAAGCCTCAAGGTACTCNGGGTTGAATTTGATGGAAGGAGACCTGCTGAAAGGAGAGAATTGAGGCATCTCTCATCAGTTAGCACAAGGTACAAAGCAGGAGCTTCATGAATTTGTGGAAATCAGGCAAAGAACATGTTCATGAACCAATGACCCTATGCATCTTTAGTGTGTGCCAACTGCAAGTGGTACACGAAAAAGATTCTCTGACTAGCATCCAATGATGAAAACTTCTAACAAAGGTGAGGAAACCACCAATAAGGCTAATGGAATCCAAGACACTGCACGAATCCCAATGTGTGAATAGATGTCTTACAATCGAACACAAGGGAAACCACCCAGTCAATGACCCATGATGAAGTGTCAATTGTTGAGTTCAAGGTTACCTACGAATGATGAAAGTAGGGCCAAGGTGCACGATATGACTACAGTAGCATGTGATTATGAGAAAAACTAAGGGTATGGAAAACATGCAAGGTCAAGAGTTTTGAGAAGTGGTCAACACAGGTTGATAGGCTTCCTTTGAACAAGAGCATGCGACATATGGAGGACTCTGACAACATAGACCCAATGATGAAACCATGAGATGCAAGAGGCATCAATGAAATTCTCTATAGGGACTTGAAAGTCGGTAGAGAAGAATTTGTAACGAGCTCAGCTTCCTAGGGCCATGCTAATCCAAAAATTATAATAAAAAATGGATTCAATAACTTTGTGATATGTTCAAAGGTGACACGATTTCTTCCATTACAAGATAATAATCCCTTCCCACACTTTCTTTTTTGTTTTTTCATAAAAAATGAATGTTATGATACAGAGGAGGAAACGAGTGTCGCAAGTAAGAAAAACTAATTCCAACAGTGGAACATGTCTATGCTCAATGCAAGGAGATGCATGCGGGAGATGGATACTCGGGGGAATGTTCCCTCCTAGGTATAGGGTGTCAAATTGTGAAGGATATAAACAAGGCTTTGGTTGGTTGAGGATGCAAAAACTGCCGAGGAAAACAATTTATAATGATAAGAGAGAACCGACTATAGGCTCAATACTGCAAGCAAGGGCATGAGATGCAATCACAACTTAATGCCAAAAAATGTCCTTTTTTATGCCTTTTAGTCTACTTGGTGTGAAAAAGGGATAAACTTGTGCCAAATAGACGTCTTTTCAAATCCAATTTATGCGTGTGAAAGAGACAAATTCACTTGACAATATTTTCACTTTTTGATAACGAGTCGGTAAAGAATTTAACTAAGACTCATGACCTTTCAAGTCCAATTTAACGAGTGTGAAAGGGACAAATCACTCGACAATCTTTTCACTTTTTGAAGGCGAGTTGGAAAAGAGCTTAAATTGAACTTGGTTGGGAGTCCTCTAGGTATAAGGCAACATGTTTATGAGTGAGAAATGAGGCTCAACATAAAGTCATGTACTAGCTATGAGGGAATCTCGGTCCTATGGAAAAAATCTCTGCATGGGAACCAAATGAATCAGGGGATCTAACTAGGGTGCTCATGTTCGGTAAGTCTCTACCACTTGATAATGACACGACTTATAGCAGATGGAAGGTTCTGTGTCTTGACAAATGGGTTCGTACCTAAGGAAAAATATGACAGTTATAGGATGCTGCGAAAATGCATGATGGAATGGATACCTATCCTATATGTTGGGTAGTGAAAATACCTACCCGTGGTGATGAATGACCAATGTAATGTTGAAATCCACAAGAATCTCTGGTTAAAACTGTCAAAAACAACTCAATCCACCTTTGTATTAGTCCATTAGGTGAAAAAATGGCTCAAACCTATAGAAAGTGGGTAAAAATTGTTTATAAATAGTAACAAAACAAAAAATTACTATACCATTTTGATTTTTTACCCAAATAGTGCAAGTTGGACCAAAAAACCTTCGAGATTCAAACGGTCATTGCGGGAGCGTCAGACAGCAAAATAAAAAACCGTATGGACCAGGTAATTCCTTTTCTCTTCCTCTTAATTTCCAGTGGATTAAATTTTTAAATTAGGTTCCAAATTTTTAGTGATTGAGAGTGTAAAATGTGAAATTGGGTGTACGCAGCTTGTCTCCTATCGGGTCATGTATACGATGATTTATACGCGCTTGTAAAAACTACAGGCACGTATAGCCAACCCTATATGCGACTATAAGTGAAGAATCCCATGTAAAGGCACACAAACAATAAATTTTAAGGATGCTAACTCAAATTTTGATTTGTCCTTGGCAGAATGGTTCTTGAATGGAGAGAAAGAGAGCACAAGGAGGTCGATGATGTTGTGGATCAATATCCAGGGGCCCAAATGGCCTTGAAAAGATGTGGCTTATATAAATTTTGGGCACTCAAAGGAATGAGGGACCAGGTGAGTTTGCTCGAAATGCTTGTGGGTTACTGGGATGCTGAGAGTGAAAGATTCAACCTCGATGGGAAACCATTGAGGATTGAAGTAGAGGATATCTAATTTTTGATTGGATTATCACACCGGGGAGATGTTGTAAACCTCAAATCATGGGGAGAAGGGAGCGGAATGAAAATAGAGGAGTACATCGACACCCACTATGTAGCAGGGACTCCGAAGGTCGGGAATCAACTCACTATCCTGGCGATAAACAATCTCAGCCTGAAGATTATTGTCTTGTATTGACTAAGATCACAAGTTCGACCTCATTTCACCAGGCATCGAGGCTGCTCATGTTCTATGTAGTATAGTGTATGAGACCCATAGTATATGATTGGTGTACCTCACTACTGACAAATATGAAGAGCCAGTTAATAGAGTGCAAATAGGGGAGTAAGAGGAATTTTGGGTTTGCCTCTATCCTATGTAGTTTCTTTTTTCGAGTGGGTTCTAGATTTGGGACCTAGAGTCGAGATTCTTTCGAGAGGACCTCGTGATCCAGCCATGGAACGGTGGATCGAGGTAATGAGATGGTAGGGGGGAGGTAGGGTGCCGACACCATACAACGAGGATTTCTTATACTGGTGGCAGTGATAGGTCATTTCCCTAGATGACTATCCCTATGCAAGGATAGGCTTCCGAGGAGATACAGACATGCCACTCCCACTAGGGACAGCCTACGGTGACATAGGTATGTCAAGTGTTTTTAAATATTTCATTTTTTTTGTATTTTTGTATAATAGAACAAAAAAAATTTGGATGGTGCTTAAGTATTAACTAGACACTTGTGTAATGCATATGTGGGTCCATGACGACTGGAAGGGTTTCCTTGACATCGATGGAGGAATCGGTGAGACGAGGTGGCGGGAGGAGAAGCTGAGAGAGTCCTACAAAACGTGCAGGGCAACCTATCTCATTTGATTCAGAGGATTCCAATGGTTCAGGTAGAATATCTTCCTGAAGCCATGCAACGATAGGTGGTTGGTGTAACTAGAGCTTGGGTGCGACTCTTTCGACATCTCGCAAATGTCGTAGTTTGTTACCATGACACACATCTGGTTCCACAGGCGTAGTTTTTGTGGATATTATAGTACCGACTGTATATGTGTATTGAGGGTATTAGCCCTAATTTTGTACTATAAACACCATATTTTTTGAAATATATATAAAATGGATCTTTGAATTTACTTAGATTTTACAAGGTGTGTATTGATGAGATGGTTTTCTTTTCTTTAATTATGTGACAAATGCCAATCTAAAATGAAATTAGCATAAGCATCAGATACATGATTAGAAATCCTAGGAATGTGATAATAAGTAATAAAATCAAATTGTCGTTCTAAAAGACGTACCCATAGGAATTGTCAGAGTAAAGTAGGATCACGCATGTGGTAATTGTCGTTCAACTGACATACTACTAACTAGGAATCCAAGTGAACCTCTAATGAGCGAATACCATGTAAGATATCACTGCGCAAAATTTCTATAATGGTTCTATATTCAGCCACATTGTTTGTGGATGGCCCTAAGAATATGCTACCTGAAGACACTAGTAGACCCTCGGGGACTACACCACCCAAGCGGCGAAAGCCAAGTTCTATGTATGATGACTGGCTTCGTCTACAAATCCTAGATAGACCGATGACTCCATTGACATCTGCCAACCAAGTGAAAACTTGATAAGAAATCCGAAGATGAAAAGAAAGGAAAAAGATATATACACTAAATTACATTAGTATACAAAGAGTTTTGCTCGAGCTTGGGGCTCAAGCATAATTTATTTTCAAGTAGAGCCCATTTCTAGGCATGGCCAACATATTCCCTTCATAATATTCTAACTCATAGGCTCCTTTTTATAAAACACGTCGCATGATATAAGGATCGTGCCACATGGGTTTCAACTTGCCTGCCCCCAGTGGTTCCTTGGCTTGATCATACAAGAGGACCAATTCACCCTCAACGTACAACCAAGGATAGATAGACTTATCGTACTAGACCTTGACACATATTTTGTTCACCTCGATATCCATAGAGGCGTCTTGACGCTGCTCATCAAGAGTCTCTAGGTGTACAAGGCGTCACTCAAGATCGGAAGTGTCAGGTAGGAGTGTGATTGCCAACTTAAGAGAAGGGATTTCGCATTCAATAGGTAAAATCGACTCCACACCATGTACTAACTGGAAAGGGGAAAAACCAGTGGCAATCTTGATTGAGGTTCGGTATGCCCAGAGTGCGAGGTATAACATAATGTGTCAGTCGGACTTACTCTGGCTGACAGTTTTTTTCAAAATGGTCTTGAGAGACTTGTTGATGGCCTCTACTTGTCCATTTTCCTGGGAGTAATAAGGAGAAGAATGACCAATTATAAACCCCATATTAGATGCTATCTCTTTCATCATTTCATTCTGAAATTGACTGCCATGATTAGTGATAATCTCACTCGGGATACCGGACCGGGCGATAATTTGATTGAATACGAATAAGGTGGAAGTCTTCCCATCGGATTTAACTATAGGCATGGCCTTGGCCCAGTTAGTAAAGTAGTCGACAACTATGATAATGTGTTGATGCCCCCCAGCCGAAGTTGGGTTGCAATCCATGAAGTCCACCCCTTACTTGGTGAAGGGACCGACGGTAATGAATGGGTGAAGAGGGTTTGGATGCGAGCACATTTTTCAAGTGAACAACTGGAAGGGGTGACACTTATTAACCACTTCAATACAGTCTTTGAAGATAGTAGGCTAGAAATAACCGACTCGCAAATTTTTTTGGGTTGTCGCAAGCCTGGATAGATGACCACCACAAGCCTCATTGTGACAATTGTTCAAGACTGACTCGACTTCTCTGTGATTTAAACAATGACGCAAGATATTGTTTATTCCTCGATGATACAAAGTGTCACTGACGATAGTATAATTCTTATCTTGGTATCTTACACACCATTGGTCATCTCGTGAGAGATGCTGAGGGAACTTCAAAGTTTGAAGATAGAGAACAATGTCTCCATACCAGGGGTCGAACGACGAGACAATAAAAATGTTTTCATCCGCAAATGAATCAACATGGATGACATCCTCATCTAATCGTGGAAAGTTGAATATTAACTTTGTGAAGACTAGTGATTTCTTGGATTTCACAGAAGCGAAATCGAGATCAAACTCTTGTAAAATGACAATCCATTTATTTTATTTTCCCTCTATGATATGCCTAGTAAGGAAGTATTGAAATGGATTGACATCATCAACCACATTAGTCTTGCAAATCAATATATAATGACGTAAACATTGCACTGCATGAACGACATCCAAAGCTAGCTTTTCAACGTGAGAATAATTAAGCTCAGGACCGACTAAGTTTCGATTAAGATAGTAGATGAAATTCTCATGGAGTTCATCCTAATCCTAAAACAAAACCATATCAATCATCTATTCAGACATAGCGATATAAAGCAAGTAGTCCCTACTGTAGTTAGGAGACTTCAACAGAGGCATCGATACCAAAGATTTCTTCAAATCATCGAAGGACTCCTGGGCTTGCTCATCCCAGATAAAAGGGGTGTCCTTCTTCAAAAGACACATGAAACCCTTAGTGATATTGTCATAATTCACTATAAACCGACGTAGAAAGTTAGATTTCCTCTCTAAACCTTGAAGTTTTCTAATCATGAGTGGGGGAGGCAATCGAAGTATTGCCTCAACCTTTAATGGATCTACCATAATCCTAGTCTCATAAACTAGAAATCCCAAAAGATGACCAGACTTAATGCAAAAGATGCACTTGTGAGGGTTCAACTGGATTCTATAGTAATGACATCTTTCAAAAAAAATTGGAAGGTACGTAGCGTGATCTGCTCTCTTGCGAGAGTGATCAGCAAGATCATCAAGGTAAGCTTCGACTATGTGCTTAAGATCGTGAAAAGAGAAAGCCATGGCACGTTGAAAGGTTGCTCCGACGTTTTTAAGGCCGAAAGTCATTTTCTGGTATGCAAAAGTACCCCAAGGACAAATAAATGTTGTCTTGTGTTGATCTTCAGGTTTAATTTGAATCTGGTTATACCTTGAAAATCTGTGTATAAACAAAAATACTTCTCTTCTCGCACACTGATTGAGAATCTGATCGATGAAAGGTGTCGGGGAGTTGTCTTTAGGACATGCCTTGTTCAGGTCATGAAATTCCATACATACACGAATAGCTCCTTTCTTCTTATCCACAAGAACAAGGTTGGATACCCATTCAGTCAAGGGAATTGGGTAGACGAAACCAACATTATGTAGCTTCTCTACCTATGCCTTAATAGCTGGGGCCTTCCGGGGATTGACAACTCTAAGACATTGTTGAATAGGTTTAGCATCTGGATAAGTTCTAATATCATGCTCGACAATACGAGGGTCGATTCCTGGAATCTCTTCATATGAAAAAGAAAATACATCTCAAAATTCCTTGAAGAGTTCAGTGTAGATCACGATTTCTTCTGGCGAACAATCTGCTCCGATATTTACATTTTCAACCTTGCCAGGGATACGAGAGATATCGATCATGACAGTAGGAGAAATGCTCACCATATTTACTTTGGCATAAATGTTGTGCGTATCAAGTGGAACTACGGCGTGACCGACTATCTCACTCAAAGTAGATTGAAAGTCATGTTGTTTGATTCTTTCAAGCTCTGGGAGAAAATAAGAGTGGTGATGCATACCATCCCAAGGTTTGTCGGAACCATTCATGGATTCGATGATAGCTTCGTCTGAAGGAAAAGTCTCATCAAGGCAATCATGTGAACAAGATAATGAACTGGCCCACACGGGCTTGCGAACGAGATCCTCCTTGTCCGTTGGCGAGGTAACAGGATCGAGATCGATGAAAGAGTCAAGAACAACTTGATACGTAATATTCGCTGCCGATAGTGGCATGGCGATTCCAGCATGAAAGTGACCTTCACAAGATGACGTTGAGGAAGGTAGGGTCCACAGATCACTAAAATAGGAAGTGTAGAAAGGAATGGACCTCCATGTCGAGACAGGCCTACTGGACATGGAGTAAATGTTATTACTTGGTGTCGTGAAGTTGAAAGTACCCATAAGGGAAGAATACATTCTGACACTAATATTCTCAGTTGTCAGCTGAGAATTGTCGATCATAGGGATCGACCTTCCATTATATGCATTAGGACTAGAGTACGCAAAGGATAACTAGCCAATCATCACGATCTTCCCTTCATGAGGAAAACAAAGAGTACGGAAGATGAATGATATGACGACAACCATAAAATAGGTCCAATTGCATCCTAGCAACAAGTTATAATCAAGAGGCGCATCAACTAAATCTACGTCCACCTCTACCGTCTTCTCACCCAACTAGACCGGAAAGGCAGGAAGAATATCGTGAGGGCAGAAGGAATGGTCATCAAAAGAAGTCAACATGTTCAATGACTTAGAAAGAGTTGGAGAATTGAGAGCTTTCCAATAGATCAGGGACATCACACAAGTGATAGCCCCTTCATCAACAACTGCACGTTTGATGGTATACTTTGAGTACTCCACGTGGATTTGGAAAGCCACATGGTAAGGCAAGCGAGGATTCACATTTGTGATGTCAAACTTGATAACTTTTGAGCCACTAGGTTCTAGAGCTCCTAAAGAAGATAGTAAGGAATTCCTCTGCGAAGGACACGTCTAGAGTACCTCCAAAGCCAACATCACACAAAGGATTTGACCCGGTTCCTCAACAATAGAGCAGTTCTGGGTGGCTCTAGCATTTGGATTGTGGGTAGAGTGCTTAAGTACTCCTTTCGGAATACAAGGCGGTGGCTCTGGTTTTTCAATCTCTAAGTTCATCTCCAGAGGAGGAGGAGGAGATTCTAGACCAGGAATAGCTTGTGAAGAGCTATAATCTCAATATCGAGTGGATACATTAACTTTCGCATCGACCATATTGATACACAAATGGTCACCATTTTGCAACAGAGGGTTTTGACTCCCACCAACTGCATTTCCAGTGTTTGAGGAGCTCGAGGCCATGTGCTAATTATGTGGGAATGGATTTGTCAGCATGACAGGCGGTAGAGATAATAGCGTCATAGATTCTGCAAGTTTGGGGCATAAATGGGTAAGGTGATCATTAGTGAAGAGCTTACAGGGAAACTTCACCTTACGTATTTCTCATTTTCCCTCTCCAACATTATTATTCGTCTTCTCATTATTACCATTGTCCTTGGGTTTATTATTATTTTTCCCACCCTTACAATTATTATGTCCTTTCTTCTTATTCCCGCCTGGTTGTTGGTTACCATTTGGGTTGGCCGTTGACTGCACGAAATGTACATCCACCGACTGATTGGGATTGGAAGACACAGACGAAGTTGGCCCTCTTGCAGACTAGTTTAGAGACAACTCTTTCAAATGGCTTGTCACCGAGTCTACAAAATTTACATTGGAGGTACCTACAATGCCATCGGCATGAGGTTTGGGATTTTTTCTAGGGTCGTAATTTGACTGCGATGCATCCAGAAGAAGGTGGTATAGCATCCCAGATTAAGCTTATATCAGGTCTAACTGCTGGTCTCTAAAGATCACCTCTTGCTCAGTGGTAACCCCGGATGTAGAAACATCCTTCAAGATAGGAGTGTGAAAAGACTTAAGGAACCATTCTAAAAGAAAGGCCATGGGTATAGGGGTATTAATCAACCTCTTTCGTCTACGCCACTCCTGGATATGATCTGAGATATGAGTGGCGGTTTCCTATTGTAAAGTCAACAGAAGTTCTAGGCCAACATCGTAATGAATGGGAAATTGGAAGTGGTTAAGGAAGACCAACACCAACTGAATAAAGGTCCCATATGCCCCCTAGGTAGCTCGATATACCATTTCGCCACAACTACGATGAAAGTGCATTGAAATAATCTTAATCGAATAGAATTGTCATTAAGGAATTTCGAAGAGCACAATAGGTGAAAGCTAGTAACGTAATCACCATGATCCTCTCAATTCTTACCTTAGAATTTTGGAATGTTCGAAGGAAGCTTGGTGGGGACACGGGGCCATGTAGGATTGTGACTCACAGGGTTGTTCATTAACTTAGACAATTCTAGCAGATTAAGCGTAGCCATGAAAGGGAGATGGGGTTGCGACATCTGGCCCCAAGCTCCCAGGAAAGATTGTGCTTGAGGAACTGCAACCCATTGAAGGTTCTGGTAAGAACCATGGCCCTGTCTGGGATTATAAGGACCTCCTCCAGGCTGATTCATAAAAGGTTGGATGGGCATCATTCCAGTAGGAATGTTTTTTTGCGGGTTATAAAAATTTCCCCCAGTCGGATTGGATCCGGGTTGGGGGTTGCCCAAAGAATGAAACGGGCCTCCTTCGGGTGTGAATCCAGAGGATAGAGGTGGATTCATCATGCCAAATGTATTGGTCATAATCGACATAGAGGAGGTAGGGTTCTAGGACAAAACTTGAGCAAAATCTTGTCTTCCAGGTTGGTTGTTCCACCCAGAAGAAAGAGGATTAGACCCGGGGTTAAAAGCAAGAATGCCTCCCATATTAGAGTCATTTGAGGGATTTGAGAACCACCAAACGAAAATAGAGTATAAGGAGGTGGAGTTCCCCCAATACCAATGCTAGGATTAGGGCCAACAGTTAGGATGGCGTTTGAAAACCGCGATGTAAAGTTCATCATATCATAAGAAAAAGGACTAGAGGCCATAGGGATGGACTGAACATTATATCCTGGTGAGTGACCAAGATACCCTGTTATCACTGAAATTTCATCCGCAAATGGTTACAGGAATACCACAGCTCCAAACACCTATTAGTTCACCTATAGCACCAAGAAAACATTTCCAAGAGGCAAAAACTATACAACTGGTCAAAAAATTAACATGCCCCAAAACACTAAAGAAATCACATGCACGTGCACAGGCCAAAGAAGCCAGAAGCGTGCACATGCACCCGATGCGCGACTGTGTATGAGAAAAGCCACGTGCACCTATGAATGATGCATTTATGGTTCTTATCACCCCCCCACCCACTTCTGTACCAGCTCCCAACTTGATTTGACCCCCAAATACGAGCTGAATCCGAGTGGGGGGTTGGTCAAAGACCTAAGGGTGCCTTAAAGGGCCCCTTGTTCACACCAAAGACCAGTTGGATATTACCTCAAATACAAGCTATAAAAGGATGCCATGGGTGCACTACTAATTCAATAATCTCATTGTATTTTTATGATGCTTCTATTCTCCTACAAGAAACCTCTTTTCTTCTCAGAGCATACTAGCATCATCTCATTAGGATATTCACCTCACCTCTTGAGGGAATAAGCTTGGATTTATTCACAATTTGCTTTCTAGTTTACCATTTGTAAGAAGATCTCTCACATAGGGGATTTAAGAGCCCTCCCAAGGAGGAAGAGGGGATCCATAAGTCCCCCTTTATCTATAGTTTTTTCCCATTAATATACTTCTCCATTGATGGAATGATTATTGGTCATTTGTTTGATTGATTTTGGTTCTAATTTCCTCATGCATTTTAGTTTTATTTCTTTAGTTATTTCTTTAGTTGTTGTTAACTTAGTTGTTTTTTTATTTCATGTGATTGAGTCATTTGATTCATACACTAACCTATGTCCTGTCTAGCAGACCCAACTAGACTTGCAAGTGCCCTTCTTTTGCTCATTCAAGTGGTGAAAATGACACAACAAATTGGCGACCATACTGGGGATTGAATCCAAAATCTCGGGTTTTGTAGACCAGTATGGTCGCCAATATTTTGTGTCATTTTCACCACTTGAATGATAAGAAGAAGGGCACTTGCAAGTATAGTTGGGTTTTCTAGACAGGACATAGGTTAGTGTATGAATCAAATGACTCGAACACATGAAATAAACAAACAACTAAGCTAACAACAACTAAAGAAATAAACCTAAAATGCATGAGGAAATTAGAACCAAAATCAATCAGACAAATGACCAATAATCATGCCATCAATGGAGAAGTATATTAATGGGAAAACACCGTTGAGAAAGGGGGACTTATGGATCCCCTCTTCCTCCTTGGGAGGGATCTTGAATCCCCTATGTGAAGGATCTTCTTACAAATGGTAAACTTGAAAGAAAATGGTGAATAAATCCAAGCTTATTCCCTCAAGAGGTGAGGTGAATAGACTAATGAGATGATTCTAGTATGCTTCAAGAAGAAAAGAGGTTTCTTGTAGGAGAATAGAGGCAGCATAACAATACAATGATATTCTTGAATTAGTAGTGCACCGATGGCATCCTTTTATAGCTTGTATTTGAGGTAATATCCAATCGGTCTTTGGTGTGAACAAGGGGCCCTTTAGGGCACCCTTAGGTCTTTGACCAACCCCCCAGTAAGATTCAACACAGATTTGGGGGTCAAATCAAGTTGGGAACTGGTCCAAAAGTGGGTGGGGGTCTGACAAGAACCATAAATGCGTCGTTCATAGGTGTGCGTGGATTTTCTCATACACAGTCATGTATCGGGCGCATGTGCGCTCTTCTGGCTTCTTTGGCCTACGCACGTGCGCATGCTTCCTTTAGTGTTTTGATGCATGTTAATTTTTTGACTAGTTGTATAGTTTCTGCCTCTTGGAAATGCTTTCTTGGTGCTACAGGTGAACTAATAGGTCTTTGGAGATGTGGTATTTCTATAACCATTTTCAGATGAAATTTCAGTCATAACAGATGGTTACAAGAATACTACATCTCGAAATTTTGAAGGAAGGTCGAAGGCCAAGGTCCGGTCGTTCTGTGCATCCCCCCTTGAGGCACCCACCTCTTGTAAGGGATCCAACACATGACCCATTTATGAGGCCAAAAATCTAAATGCCGCACTTTGACCGAGGTACCTAGTGGCCAAATTTTAGGACATCGACCCAGGTGGCAATTGTGGGCTGTAGTTTCACCTTGATCAGATTTTGTGTGGATATTGGGAAATATCACCAGCTCTTTTGGGATATGAACCCTCTACCCCTCATTATAACTGATTGTTTCATCCCTCACTATTTCCTCTTCCGGTGGCTTTAGACCCCACTGTTGAGTATCATTGGAAGGTCTAGGGCTATTTGAGAGGAAGGACGTTACATCTTTCTAGGACACGAGAATTTGTTTTCTTTTTTATCCCACGCAGACAAAATCCACCTACCCACATGTATGTTTATTTTCCAATTGATTTATGTATGATGTTATTGTGATTACATAAAGTTGTGAGATATATTGTGAAGGTCCAAATTATACAAGTATCTTGTTCATTTAGTGATCTCACCACCATTTTCACACATTGTACTTTGCTAGTCATACATCATAGGGGACCCACAAAATCCCTGTCGTTCCTGATGCTTGCAAAATATCCCTCCTATCCTAGGGGGAGTGCTTAGTCTTGTTGACTCACCGACTCAACCTTCTCACACCCCTGTGAGTGCTACTATTTTGGGATCATCTTTGCTTGGTTCCAATAGCTCTCCTTCACAAGGAGGTGGGGGTCAAACTTCTTCTCAGGGGAGAAGTACAAACCCACCTAACCCCCCTCAAGGGTCAGGTATACAACCTACTCACACCATGGCTGGAACTAATCCTCCACCACCAATCCACATGCCATATTTGGCCTCCCTCAACATACCTGATTTGAGTAATCTCACAAATGAACCTATATTGCATGACCCCACATGGCCTGCTATGCCTACCAAACTACCTTCAGACATTCCCAAGTTTGAAGGAAAGGAGGGATAAGATCCCTCCAACCATATAATTACCTTCCACTTATGGTGTTATTCAAACAACATCATGAATGACTCCATCCAGTTAAGGTTATTTCAACACACAGTCACAGGTCCATCAACCAAATAGTATGTGGACGAAAAATCAGGGTCCCACATGACTTTTGAATCATTGGTGTAACACCGTGTTTCCCTTAGTCTGTAAAAATAACTATACTGTCCAAGAACTATGGTAGACTCAAAGATGTGAATGTGTGATTTTGAATGGACCTTAGTATAAAAGTTCAACGAATGTAAATAATGTTATGAATATATGTTGTAGGACTGTTGGGAGGGGGATGTGATGAAAAGAGACCACGATGGATGAGAAAGGTGGTAGAAGGCACCTAGAATGGTGGCATTAACAACCACCAAAACAAATACCATATTTGGTCTTCATTGGCTCGAAGATCAAGAGTGGCTCACTGGCCCCAAAATGAATTACTCACCAGGTTGGTAGGTGAAGAGGCTCCTCATGAGTTAATGAGGAATGGGGGTGAACTACCCATCCGTGGAAGCCTCAGACCTGACCACCGTGGGGAAGTTTGTGCCACATGCAACCTCGTTAGAAAAGAAAAGGCAGGAAAGAGGTGTGGAAGGGGGTAGTCGCAACAGAGATCGCAAGAGGGGAGAAATCGGAAGCACTCTGGAAAAATATACAGAGTGATTGATAAGTAGAGAAGAAGGAGAGTAACCTTCATTCTCGACTTCTGATGAACAGAGACTTAGTCTCATAGCATCTTGGTCTAAGCTCGAGGGTTTCTAGTGGTAAATCCATTCAGAATCACTGAGCCTACGGTTGGGTGGAAACGAGCACCCCTCTCAGCAGTTGCATCAAACCTGG
>SNQJ01S0034441.1:0-33860 GCA_010110895.2 Picea sitchensis | reverse complement strand
AACTAATGGCCTAAAGCCGACATAAATAAAATAACATTACTAATCTAATATGCCCCAATTAAGTGGTAATGAGCCAATATTAGGGCTTAACAAAGCATCATGACTGGTGGGGACATCGTTCTGACTCCACGATGACTTAAGATGATAAAGATTAAAAATCAATCCTAAGGCCAACTAGTACTCAAAGAGCACACCAAAATTCAAATGACCAATATGCATAGAAACAGGGTAAAGTGGCCGAGAGTGACCTCCCTCCCTAAAGAAGGTATGTCTCACCCAAGAGGGGCCTGAGACTCCCTGCTAAAGATTGGAGGTAACATAATCAGTTATAAGGGCCCTTGTGGGCTTAACAGTTAGTCAGTTAGATCCCCCTAGAGAGGTAATCCTCCATAAAGGTTGTGCATTGTCTGACCCTTATCTGACCCAGGGTACGTGCATAATAACCTCTGCAAGTAGCCTATGTGGCACTTAAGTCAAGCAACTAATAAACCAATGTATAACCGATGCACGAGAGAGCAGTCGTAAGTCAGGTCCACCGTATGGGCAGGGTAGCAAAGCCTGAAAACTTGAAAGTACCGCCTCTCACGAATGTAAAGGCACTAGCAAGATCCCCAGATATGAATAGATCCCCAGAAATATCTCTAACGCTAAGAAGGTATCCGGGGGATATCCTTTCAACAAACCTCGCGCGACCTTGTGATTAACTCCATTGTGAGTGGATCCTCTTGATATTACAAATTATACAATGGATTTCTCCACTCCCTTTCTTAGACACATATGTTGATTTAATTTCCTTGGAGAAGTTTACTCACAAAATCCTATTCCAAGGCACTAAATCCTAAGCTAGTTTGTGCACCCTAGAAAATAAAATCATGACTAATCAATTTTAAATTATAGTGTTAATTTTAATGGTCATGATTACTCAAAAAGGTATGGTAGTGAAACTCATGATGTTATGACTCTGCAAGGAAAGTAAATATGAAAATAATGCAAATTCCTAACTTTAACTTTCAATGAATGATATGCTTCTAAAAACCAATGCAATTTTCAATTTCAACTCTGCGATTCTGAAGTAAACAATGCAATTTTTCATTACATGCACTAAGCTAATGACAATGACTCAAAAGACCAAAATGCCAAGCAATGAAAAATGCCTATTTTTTGTATTTTCAATATAATAAAAAATGAAAATGCATGGATTGAAAAGCAACTTGCTATATAAACCCTACTATGTGTAGAAAGAGATAACTCAAGTAGGATACCAGGCAACAAAAAACCCAACCCAATGTATAAGGACAATTAAAATGAAAATATGATGAGAAAGAATCCGCCCAGAAATTCAACCAAAGATAGGTTTATTGTCATCCCACAAGCACTTAACAGGCACTTATAGAGACCCAAGAAGGCTGAAAAAACATCAAATCCCACCCAACAACCACCAGACCAAGAAAACAAGCAAGAAAAATTGATGTACGTGACTATTTAGGCAAACAGAGTGTATATACGCATCTTGTAGAGGGACAACCTGCGTATGTACATGAATGTCATTGAAAAAGGCGCGTATATGTTTAAAAAAAACAAGGCCAAGCAAGGGAGAATGTTTAAAAGTTAGACCTAGAGTGAACATAGGCTTTCAAGCAATGATACGACAAGAAACACAATAGGAATGAGAGAAAACTAAGGAGAAAAGACTCCAAACCCTAAGAAAGAAGATTCAATCCCTAGTATGGTCACCAATTCTATTACAAGAAAAATCTCTCTATGGCTAGGGTAAACCACAACAAATGGAAATGATTGCAGAAATCCCCAAAATAGGCTGAGCGATATATATACATGTATGCAGCTTTCAGAGATTCAGTTCAAGGGAAACCCAGGTGCGAGACCTCCTGTCGTCGCACATCCCAAAATACTGATGGAGGAAACCCCGAAGGGTAGAGTACCAAACTTATTCCGGGTTGTTCTTGATCTCGATAAGTGGATAGGTCCATTTCAGGTTTCGACCCTTCGAAAGTCAACAGAGCAAGGGATTGCTTGCCTCACGACTCCCAATATTGCAATAGTAGAAGTGCCTTTTCGGTAAGGACTGTGGGCATAGACACGGTCATATGAGGGACTTTAAAGGGAAAGGAGGGTCTATGCTAGGATCCTTAGAATCTCGGGGAGTGTTGTCCCTGAGAATAAGGAAAGAAAGCCAAAAATTTTCTATCCCCATGGTGGGTGTGTTAAAATCGACCAAAACATTTTTGACCTTCTTTCAACTACCAGTTTGTCATGAAAATGGTCTTGAACTGCTCTCTGATTTTAAAAAAACCTCAGCCACACATATTGCTGACCACATTCATGAATGGCGTTGATGACATAGTTTATGCAGAGCAAAAACCACCAAAGAACAATGCCTTGATTGGTTTCTCAGATCACTCGTCCCTCTCCTTGCCAAATATGTGGCCGCCACCTTCCCCCAAATTGAAGAGGCAACCATCAACAAGGCTCAACAATATGACCTCATTTATGCATAGTCAGGATACTTATACACAGTACTACCTATACCCCGAGACTCATACCATTGAGCTAGGACAAAGCTGGGATGTCTCACTCAGTGGATGGATTGATTGGTACCACAACACACCATAGTTTGTACATCCAACCACCACCCATGTATGGTACACCCCAATATCCACCGATGTATGGAGGACCCCCTTGTTACCCTCCACCCCTTATCAACAACCATAGCCTGCTATCCTCCCTCCCTCCATGAGTGGACCCTCACCGACACCCATGATGCGCTCAACTATTGAACCAAGTTCTGGCACCCTACAGATAATTGCCAAAAAATAATCCATATTTTCCATTTCCTGGTCCTCCACAACCCATTACTCATTCACAAGGACAACCACATGATGGGGTTAACTTTGTTCATCCCTCTTTCATTCAACATATTCAAAATTTTAAACAAGTGAATACGGAAAATCCAAACCATCAGTTGAATAATGCCAAAAAGAAAGGAAAAAACCGAAACAACAATAACCCAGGACTAGGGGGAAATAACCCCCAACAAAACCAACCTATTGGGGGCAACCAAAACCTCCAAGAGGGTAATAATAAAAAAATCCAAGGGAGGAACAAAAACAACAACCTCCGGATGAACTTCCCTTGTTCTCTTTGCAGTGAACATGGTCATTATACTCACCATTTCCCCCAAATTGCTAACTTCAAATAGATGAAAGATTCTATGAATGTTCCACATCCTCGAGTGCTGCCTGCTCCCCAGTAGACCCCACAACAATATTTGCAACAACCACCCCTGACAGTGTTTCAAAACCCTATTCCACACTAAGGAGTTATGAATACCCAACAGGAGATGCATCCTGCCCCACCACAGATGGGACAATATCAAAACCCTAGAAATTCAGCAGATCGCAATATCCTTTTCACTAGTGAAGAACAAATCCTTCTAAAAATGCGCAGTCATCAATACAAAGAGCCCCCTGAATCTACTCCCACCACTTTATAAGTAACTCCAGCTACAATCGGACAACCACTAATGATTCCATGCCCTAACACTGAACCCCCCATTCGCATTCCTCGCATCCCATTACAACAGAATGTCAACAACCCCCAGACTAGGGAAGCACACAATTACAGTCTAGTCGATGAATTGGCACATTCTCCTATAGCCATATCATTCTTGGAGGTCCTCCAAACCTTCCCCACTCAATGGAAATCCTTTCTTTCTTCCTTGGGGGTAGTCGACCCAGCTGATACTAGACTCATCACATTCGATCTAGATTGTGGGGAACCTCGCCTCCCCGCTTTGGTATCTTTCCAGAGGTGCATCCACGTGCATCATGTCCAAACTTGTATGGTAGAAACTTGGCTCCCCTGAGCTAATCCCATCCGCCATCACTTTGAGAGCCTATGACGGATGACCATCCTCTCCTGAAGGGCTCTTTCAAAATGTTTCCATTGAACTTGGAGGAAAAACCATTCTTATCGACATTGAGGTTATCGATGCCTTTCTCGATTACAATATCTTGTTTGGATGTAGCTACATGTACGCTATGAAGGTTGTGGCCTCTTTTGTGTTTCGAACAATGATGTTCTCCCACAATGGGAAGATCATCACCATTGGCTAAGTTTCACATTACGAGCCTAACCACTCCTCCAACATCGATAACATCTTATCTCTTATCCACACTAGTGTCGATGCATATCCACTCATGGATATGGGCCCCGAAATTTTCAAGGACCCATCCTTGCTAGGGGCATACCATGGAGCACCACCGCTCATACATCCCTCAGCGCAAAAGTGTGTGTCATATCTTCCAATGGAACTAAAATTAAAGATCCCATCCATCCCACCGAGGCTTCTCCACTCCCGGACGTCCCTCTCATGGAAGAAATCCTACCTCAGAAATCCCCTAAGAATTCCACACCACCACTTATCCCCGATTTTACCCTCCCTGAGGGTCAAATCCTGGTTTGGGAGACAATCCCCCAAGACATTACTAAAATTCTCTTCTTCTACCACCCACCGAGAGTACAAGATTTGTAGGTTGCCGCAATGCTTACCCTTCCCAACATGGTGTTCTCCATTCTGGTATGGTATCTGCACCCACCTACAATGGTTCCTCAACCATCCCTCCATCCCCAAATAGAGGGAATCCCAATGTATATTATCGTACTAACTCCAATGGCACCACCCTCACCCCCACTTTCCAGCACCGCCACTAAGGCTGGGGGTAGATGGAAGAAGAAAGAGCCCGTCGCTCCACTTCCTTAGAGAGTTCAACCTCCGTGCACACTCTGTGAGCGAGAGGGACACCCCACAAATAGATGTCCATCTCTCTCCGAGTTACATAATTTGATCCAACTCTGTCGAGCAACCACACCACTCGTCGCTTCAACAAGCACACCTAGTACTACCACTGTCTCCCCTACTCAGGGAAATAAAGGGTTGTGAACAAACTTTACATGTGCCATCTGTTCAGAATATGGCCACTACACTCATCATTGCCCTGTGTTACCTCAGTTTCGAAAGATGCTAACGGTAGTACGCCAAAACTTTCAGCAAGATCCCTCTCCACCCACGTCATCTAATACCTACATCACTGACATCCATTATGTCACGACCTTAGTCAACGAATAGATGAGGTTCCCTTGCTCTCTTTGTGACTCACTTGATCATTTCACATACCAGTGTCGTACGATCATTGAATACAGGCGTTGTCACATGGCCCTTATTCAAGATCTTCCAAACACCGCACTCCCTGTGATACAAGTAATTCCAACTATTCCTTCTTTAGATATTGACCCCATCAAATCCTCTAAACTCGAGTCACTTCCCAATCCTCCATGGTTCATGGATAGATTGTCTAAGGATTTTCCACCAAATCCCCCCAATTCTCTAGTTCATTTCCCTCAGGAAATATTACCCCTGCCCATAGTTCACAACCCACAATGTATGAACATCTGGTTTATGTCAAGCATGCCATCGCACTATCATTGTGATACCCCCTCTCCATCTTCACCAAATGAAGACCATCACATCGTGACTGTCACCAATGTTACTTCCCCGGATCCCGTGTATTCTCACATTTTCCACTGCGACGAAGATATCCTAGAGGAACTAACTACCCCCGATCGCCCATGGAGTGTGCTCTATCATCGAGCACTCTTTCTCTCACAAAAATCCTTTACCCCTCCAAGTCAAGCCTCCATATGCGCAATCGAAACAAATTATTTCATTCCATCTGGGCATATAGACTGGTTCAAGAACCCTATCCCTACCCCCAATGATTTTGAAGGAGGCAACATGGCCAATATTTCCCCCACTGTCAAAATTGACATTTCCATCAAACTAGGGATCATAGAAGAAATCACCATTGGAACTGCATGCTCCCCTGAGAAACTCATAGATTACAAAGCTCTCTTTTAGGAATACCGAGATATTTTTTTCTAGTCATATACAGAGATACCCAGCCTCAATCCTTCTATCATCAAACATCACATTGACACATGGCTAGATATCACCCCTGTACATCAAAAACAATGCCCACTGCACCCATCCAAAGCCACTGCTATCAAAGACGAAAACAACAAATTACGCGCTGCAGGGTTCATATACCCCATCGCTTACACGTCATGGGTCTTCAACCCCGTTCCTGTTAACAAAAAATAGGGCACCATTCACGTATGCACCGACTTTCACAATCTCAATCATGCTTGTGCCAACGGAAACTTCCCAACACCTTTCATCGACCAAATCATTCATGACTATGTTGGCCACGAGGCCTTGTCCTTCATGGATGGGTTCTCTGGCTACAATCAAATCCAAATCCATCCAACAAACCAGTATAAGACCACATTCACTACCCCATGGGGTACTTTTTCTTTTCGCGTCATGCCTTTTGGACTCAAAAACGCAGGTGCAACATTCCAACGGGCCATGACTTACATTTTCCATGACCTTGCTCTCATTATTCTCGCTTACTTGGATGACCTCACTGCTCAATCGAAGAAATGAACTCAACATCTAGATGACTTACGGGTTGTCTTTCAATGATGTCGACAGTACAATATCTTCTTGAACCCCCTTAAGTGTGTATTTTGCATCACCATTGGACGCCTCCTTGGGTTCATTGTCTCCCAACACAGTATCACAGTGGACCCCCTCAAGGTCCAACCTTTCATAGAAATTCCACCACCTAGGAATTTGTGCCAACTGCAGAGCCTACAAGGAAAAGACAACTTTTTACGACACTTTGTCCCAGATTACGCCACTCGCATGCATGGTTTCCTTCGCTTATTGCGCCATGATATCCCATTTAAATGAGATGAACATGCCCAAACCACTTTTTATGATTTAAAAGCGGTGCTCTCCAACACCCCTTTGATTAGTCCTCCTGACTATGATCATGATTACATCCTCTACTTATCGGCCTCAATCGTCTCAGTAGTAGGAGTTCTCTTCCATCTAGGGGATGATGGTCATGAGAATGTTATTTACTATATACGTAAAAACCTTTCAGGACCACCCCCAAAGTACAACCATGAAGAAAAAATTGCCCTCGCAGTTGTCCTTGCATTCTAGAAACTGCATCATTATATCTTGCGTCACACTACCAAAGTCGTGGCAGATTCCAATCCCATGTAGTACTTGCTTAGTCTACGACAAATTAATGGTAATTTTGCCAAGTGTATCATTATTCTTCAGGAATACGACCTAGATTTTTCAACTCCCAAAAGAAAGAAAGCACTTGTTCTCGCTGAACTCATCACAACATTCCCCTCCGAAACTACAAGTTCACCCATCAACATGGAATTTCCTGACGAATGCCTCTTCTACATCCCCTCGGATGACCCCTGGTATGGAGACCTCCTTGTCTATCTTCTAACATAGAAGTTTGGGACTCATCTCTCACAGGACGTTCATCGGCACATTTGCCACCAATCCCCTCACTACCTCCTCATCAATGACATTTTCTATCATTGTGGGGTCGACACCATACTCTGCCGATGTTTGACCATTGATGAAGCTGATCCAGTCTTGAATGATTGTCATAGTGGCGCTTGCGGTGGCCACCTCTCAGGAATTTCCACTGCCCAAAAAATCATTTGCGCCAGATACTTCTGGCCCACATTGTTTCATGATTGCATCCGCGCTATTAAGCAATGTGACAAATGCCAACTTTATGAAAACAAAGCATGAGCACCACCAACTCTTCTACATCCAGTCATCACTGTCGACCCCTTCTACAAATGGGGCATAGAATTCATGACTTGCACTCTGCCATCTAGAAATGGACACAAGTACATCATTGTGGCAGTAGATTACTTTACCAAATGGGCCGAACTCATGCCTAACTTTAACAACACTGCTAACACAACAATGCATTTTTTTTTTCAACCACGTCATTACCTGCTTTGGAGTACCACTACAGCTAGTCTCTGATCACGATAAACATTTCGAGAATGAGATCTTTGTCGAACTCTCCTCAAGGTCAGGCTTCTCCCATGAGTTCGCCTCCCCATACTAACCTCAGTCCAACGACCAGGTAGAAGCTATTAACAAAGTCCAATGACCAGGTAGAAGCAGGTACTTGGTCTTCACAACCCAACGCAACCCCTTCAGGTATATGATCGCAAATGGCATGTAATCATTCCCTCTGAATATCAATTGCATATACCAGTCACACCCTCTGACATCTACCTTTAGGATCCTCACAGCTGGCTCTACAGTACTCTCATCTTCACTGCATTTCTGTACTGTCACCTGGTAGCACTCATCCCCACATGCGTTGTCCCATTCATAGTCCCCCTTGGAACTTTGACACTCATGCCACTTTCACCTCCTAGGGATGGGAGTCTCGATAGTCTTACGCATTTCCGAGAATCAACCACATACTCCTTCTCCTCATTTTTCTAGCTTTCCCAAAGGACTCCCAGGTTATCTCCTCATGGTTCTATTTTGACTAAACCTGCACAGTATCATTAACCCTCCATTTAATCCACAATAAGTTTTCCCATCTGCAGATTTCCCTCCATTAATTTACCTCATACAAAAACCCACCCATGGGGCCCCCACCCTCCACCAATTCTCCACGCAACTTGCGCCCTCACAGGCCAAGCCATATTGCACTGGGGCACCCATTTCTGTATCTGTACCCTCATCCCGAATTATTATTTATTCATTTGGTAGTTGTAAAAAGCCTTTGTTTCCATCATTTACATATCCTTTTATTGTCTCCCTTGGCAACTTTCTTTTTCCAGAAAAGCCATCCATGTCACCCTTGCTTGGGGAATTCATTATCTGCTACTCCTATTGACATCATACATAAACCCTGAGTATCCCACAATCCAGGTACCCCTGATCTCTGATTTTTCCCACTTTGTCTCGCCTCTGGTGCAATTTAAATCCATGACTAGTCATCCCCTTGACACTAGATTCAGTTTCGTGGTTGATGCCAATCATCATTCCCATATACCCCCAACCAAGGGAAGTCTTGAGTCTCCCCGCACCTTGACTTTGTCCATGTTCCTTATCAATTCTTGATCTTATACAATGGATTTTATAAAGCCCTTTTTGCTTCATGGAGTCACGTCTCCCTCTCTGTCGACATCAACACAGTTTCCAGAAGGGTGACTGTATCTTTACTTTCATTATATTTACAATGAGGAGTCTCAGATGACATAGAGAGAACCACCATTGCTCTCTACTATCATTGACCCCCATCATATTCAATGTCAACACAATCTCATGTTACGGTGGGTCTTACTATGTGACTATTGCAGTTGTTTTATACTAGCTGAAGACCTTTGAATTTGTTAGGCCATCAATGCCTACGAGTCATCGACACTTCTTACAGGCGTCCTTGCCTCTGTTCATAGTATGTTCACCATCATAATTGGAATCTTCCATTATCAAACCGCCCTGGAGGGCACTTCCGTTATCTACATCAGCATACAACTTCAGTTACTATCATACATTTTTGAGTTACATGAAACGAGCATGGGGCATGCCTGCCTTGTTTGTATAAAACTTTTATTTTCCCCTACCTAGAGAAAGGTTTGGGTCCCATAGGTTCCCCTCTCCTTCCAACGGATCGATCTTGCAATTCCTATCAACACTCTTTCTTACAATGGTACTCTTAGTAGAAGAAACATTGATATATTTCGTCTATACATATGCTCCTAACCTCACACATCAGGGGGCATCTATTATCACTAAAATTTTGTTCGCAAATGGTTACATGAATACCATATATCCAAACACCTATTACTTCACCTGCAACACCAAGAAAGCATTTCCAAGAGGCAAAAACTATACAACTGGTCAAAAAATTAACATGTGCCAAAACACTAAAGGAAGCATGTGCACGTGCGCAGGCCAAAGAATCCATAAGAGCGCACATGCACCCAATGCGCGACTATGTACGAGAAAAGTTGTGCACACCTGTGAACAATGGATTTATGGTTCTTGTCAGCCCCCACCCACTTCTGCACCAACTCCCAACTTGATTTGACCCCCAAATCCAAGTTGAATCCAAGTGGGGGGTTGGTCAAAGACCTAAGGATGCCCTAAAGGGCCCCTTGTTCACACCAAAGACCGGTTGGATATTACCTCAAAGACAAGCTATAAAAGGATGCCATGGGTGCATTACTAATTCAAGAATCTCATTGTATTGTTATGCTACCTCTATTCTCTTACAAGAAACCTCTTTTCTTCTTGGAGCATACTAGCATCATATCATTAGGCTATTCACCTCACCTTTTGAGGGAATAAGCTTGAATCTCTTCACCATTTTCTTTCTAGTTTACCATTTGTAAGAATAGATCTCACTTAGGGGATTCAAGATCCCTCCAAAGGAGGAATAGGGGATCCATAAGTCCCCCTTTCTCTACGGTGTTTTCCCATTAATATACTTCTCCATTGATGGCATGATTATTGGTCATTTGTTTGATTGATTTTGGTTATAATTTCCTCATGCATTTTAGTTTTATTTATTTAGTTATTTATTTAGTTGCTGTTAGCTTAGTTGTTTGTTTATTTCATGGGATTGAGTCATTTGATTCATACACTAACCTATGTCTTGTCTAGCAGACACAACTAGACTTGCAAGTGCCCTTATTTTTCTCATTCAAGTGGCGAAAATGACACAATACACCCAAAAGGGTTCGAGGCAAGAGATTGAGCACTACAACCATCGTGGTTGCATGATTCAAAGGGGCGCCATTAACAATAGTGGGTGTAGGAGTCAGAATCGAAGGGCTCTCAGTGTCCTGAAGACTAGGTTCAATACTCATCCTTGTAGAATCACTAGTCTAAACGGTGGATGTGTGTGTACCACTCCTAATAACTCTACGTCTTTTAGAAGGAAAAGACTCGAAATCTAGTAGTAACTGTAACAAGCATCGTGACTAGTGGGGACGTTGTTCTGACTCCACGATGACTTAAGACGATAAAGATTAAAAATCAATCCTAAGGCCAACTAGTACTCAAAGAGAAAACCAAAATTCAAATGACCAATATGTATACAAACAGGGTAAAGTGGCCGAGAGTGGCCTCCCTCCCTAAAGAAGGCATGTCCCACCCAAGAGGGGCCTGAGACTCCCTGCTAAAGATCGGAGGTAACATAATCAGTTATAAGGGCCCTCGTGGGCTTAACAATTAGTCGGTCAAATCCCCCCAGAGAGGTAATCCTCCATAAAGGTTGTGCATTGTCTGACCCTTATCTGACCCAGGGTATATGCATAATAACCCCTACAAGTAACCTATGTGGAACCTAAGTCAAGCAACTAATAAACCAATGTATAACCGATGCACGAGAGAGCAGTCATAAGTCAGGTTCACCGTATGGGCAGGGTAGCAAAGCCTTAAACCTTGAAAGAACCGCCTCTCATGGATGTAAAGGCACTAGCAAGATCCCCAGATACGAATAGATCCCCAGAAATATCTCTGACGCTAAGAAGGTATTGGGGGGATATCCTTTCAATCAACCTCGCGCGACCTTGTGACTAACTCTGATGTGAGTGGATCCTCCTGATATTACAAATTTTATAATGGATTTCTCCACTCCCTTTCTCAGACACATATGTTGATTTCATTGCCTTGAAGAAGTTTACTCACAAAATCCTATTCCAAGGCACTAAATCCTAACCTAGTTTGTGCACCTTAGAAAATAAATTCGTGACTAATCAATTTTAAATTATAGTGTTAATTTTAATGGTCATGATTACTCAAAAAGGTATGGTAGTGAAACTCATGATGTTATGACTCTGCAAGGAAAGTAAATATGAAAATAATGCAAAGTCCTAACTTTAACTTTCAATGAATGATATGCTTCTAAAAACCAATGCAATTTTCAATTTCAACTCTGCAATTCTGAAGTAAACAATGCAATCTTTCATTACATGCACTAAGCTAATGACAATGACTCAAAAGACCAAAATGCCAAGCAATGAAAAATGCCTGTTTTTTTGTATTTTCAATATAATAAAAAACGAAAATGCATGGACTGAAAAGAAACTTGCTATATAAACCCTACTATGTATAGAAAGAGATAACTCAAGCAAGATACCAAGCAACAAAACACCCAACCCAATGTACAAGGACAATTAAAATGAAAATACGATGAGAAAGAATCCGCCCAAAAATTCAACCAAAGATAGGTTTCTTGTCATCCCACAACTACTTAGCAGGCACTTATAGAGACCCAAGAAGGTTCAAAAAACATCAAATCCCACCCAACAACCACCAGACCAAGAAAACAAGCAAGAAAAATTGATGTACGTGTCTGTTTAGGCAAACAAAGCGTATATACACATCTTGTAGAGGGACAACCTGCATATGTACGTGACTGTCAAGGAAAAAGGCACGTATATGTTTAAAAAAACAAGGCCAGGGAAGGGAGAATGTTTAAAAGTTAGACCTAGAGTGAACATAGGCTTTCAAGCAATGATACGACAAGAAACACAATAGGAATGAGAGAAAACTAAGGAGAAAAGAATCCAAACCCTAAGAAAGAAGATTCAATCCCTAGTATGGTCACCAATTCTATTACGAGGAAAATCTCTCTATGGCTAGGGTAAACCACAACAGATGGAAATGACTGCAGAAATCAACTCTCTTCTCAAGTATGATATATAAACAAATATGCTAGCAAGATAAGATAACATACCTACCTCGTCCGGATGTTCAATGAAGTCCACCATTGAGCGCTTGACCGAAAACAATATTCCCGCAGCTAGTCCTCAACAACCAAGCAAAGAAAACATATGGTGATATTATATAATGTTAACACATTCAATAGCATAATCCATTAATAAACATGACAAATAAACCCATGGAATTGTAATTCAAATATTTGCAAGATATTAATTGGACGGGAAATGAGTATTTCTATTAATATATGATCAACATAAGTGAAAATGTTACAGACTTCTGTGTTAGCATGGTTTGGAACCGAGAAACTAAGTTCCTTCCAGCTGGGCCTCCACCACTTCAATCATCCACCAAAGGCAAGCTCATAAGAGAGAAACAATGAGGTTCTCAATCAATAAGGGAAGAGCTTGGGGGATGAACATTGTGTTCAGACTTAAAGGACAAAGGGATGCAGACTCAATATGAAGTAAATAATTCCTCTAGAGTAACTTTTCTTTCAAAGTTGAATTCTTTCTCCTCTTTCCATAGCTCGAAAATGGCCCATTTATAGCCTTCAAAATGTAACGGAATGGCCAAGTCAGAACGTTTGCAGTATATTGAAGGCCAAGGATCATAGATCTCCTGTTATGACATGGAAACCTGACATTAATTTTCATTTTCTGGCACAAATCTCGATGTACGTGGGCTGTAGTGGAGCATCCCACGTATACGCATGATGTATAGTAGGCAAGATGTGTACATATGGAAAAATATTTATTTTTAGCTCTGCATTTTACAAACAGAGATGATAAGTGTGGATGGGGAAATGGAAAAAGGCCTTCTGTACAAGATTGCATAGGGTGAGGCAAATCTTGCTATAACAATGTGCAGTATTGTGAAGTTGTCTGATATCCATTTCATTATCAAGCCAAAGAATGTATTCTGGACCAGATGAAACATTGAAAAGTTTGCAGCTGTATTGATTCCCTAGATCTCCATTACTTTTTTCTTTCTATTCCTTCTTCGATTCCCTTGACTCCTCTCCATGTTCGACCTACTTGCTAGTTTTCGTGTCCACCAAGAAATTTTGATTTGTAGTTCGATCCTCAAATGGGGAAGATTATTTCTCATCATTTGAGTTGGATATTGCTTGATTAACCCTTTCTTTCTTGGCTTCCGCGTCATGTGTCTCCCAATCCCCTGATTCAACTTTGTTTTTCTTCATAATCTCAAACTATGTAGCATTAGGCAATGTTTCATCCAACTTGGAAGCCATAACCTTCTCTTACTTTCCAGGCTGTCCATTTTCATTCAGATCTACTACATCCTCCTTAGTCTGGCCACCCCCACTTTCACTGCCATCATCTTCAACCTTTCCTAATAAACCATTATTAATCTTTTTTTTATCCCAATCCTTATCTTTGTTATCTAATTTCTCAACAATATTTATATCAGCCTCTTTATTCACACCTGCAATCAACTTTTCATCATCTGTCCGATTTGTCACTTCACCCATTTTTCCTCCATTGAATTGCTCTCTTGGTGCTTTTTCTGATCCATCAGCGACACCTAAAATATATTGAGTCTTCTGATCAAACCCTTATGTCTTTTCCACCTCTTGAACTAAAACATTTCCATCCCCTTTGATAGCGTTGTCTGGTAGGTCTCCTTGTCTATCTTCAAAATATTGTGAATCATTGAACTTCTTCACTTTTGCATGAGTACTTGCAACAGGCAAGCTCACTCTCTGTGCTGGCACCACAGATACGAACAATATCACCCATGCCCCCAAAAGATAGAAGAATGCTACAAAAACCACGATTGCCATTGTTGAAAAAAAAGAAGATGAACGCTTTTCCTCGTGGACATATTTCCCAGGAGACATATAAAACAGATACAGGGACAATGGGCATGGAACAATTCTCCTGATGCTCATTTAGATCAAGTGCAATTGCCATGAAATATAAGAAGTATTAAGATCGTGTCTGAAATATTATAAGAACCTATCTAAGCCCAAGTCTGATATGAACCTCGCGGTTACAAATCTAGAACTCGAGTTATTAATACGTCATCCCTCGATCTTAACAACATTGAGCTGCATATCAAACCCTGGTTTAAATGGGTCTGTGCTACAGATTCAGAAGAAAACAGATAGTTAATGAGGTTTAAAAATGTACCTTCATTCCATGATTTGTTTCTTCTCCTCGTGGAAGTTGTAATTGATCATTGTTCATTCCAATACAGAGAAGCCAAAGATATTTGAATCTTTACTCTATTCATAATTTTGCATTTTTGGTTTAGTTACTCTGCGTTCTTCCCACCAGAAGAGATACAGAGGAGAATTCAGAAAAGGAACCAGATGGAACATAAGGGACTAGGGGACCTCTTCAGGAATAGTCTGCACACACGCTTGGATTCCCAATCTTGAAAGATGGTTACGCACCTCGGGATTCGACGACTGATCGCCTGCAAATGCGGCTGTGCGCCTGACTAAAGATTGTTTGGTCTAGAGTTAGCGGGTGCGGTGCTTGAAGAAGAAACCTAGAATCCATTTGGAGCCAGTGTGGTGGTAAAGAGAAAACTGGAAGAAATTTAGAGCCGGTGCGGTGTTTGAAGAGAAACCTGGAAGCAGTTTGGAGCGGGCGGTGTTTGAAGAAACCTGGAAGAAGCACTTTGGGGTCAGTGAACTTCAGATGGAAACTTCCATGGTTGAACTTCAGAGATTCATCCATGGTTGAACTTCAGATGAAACTTGAACTTCAGAGATTCATCCATGGTTGAACTTCAGATGAAACTTCCTATAATCTTTGGACATACGACGAAGGCATCAAGAGAACCTCCCCTTAAAAAAACGCCTTCGGGGCGTAACAAGATCCGAGATTATAAGGATCTTATGTTTTGGGATTTTAATAAACATTTTATCTTTTTAATCTTTTTTGCACAGCAATGTATATAAAAGTGATATTTTTAATGGTTGTATTTTTTAATTTAAAACATTATATATAGATATAGATATTTATATATATGTAATGAGTAAATAATTTTTTTTTGGTAATGGGTAAATAAATTTTTTAAACACTCGGTCAAAAACAAACTTTACTCCTTCCTTCGAGCTTCATCATAATGAGTTAAATACAAACTTTACTTCCTCTAATTTTGAAACTCATGAAAAGAAAATACACACTCTTAATCATTAAACCTACTTAAACTATACTAAACACAACACAAATAAAAATGTTAAGAAGAAACCAATTCTATTATACTCATGCAAAACGAAACCAGGGATAGGATTGCCATCACCCTTACAAAATCCCTTTCAATATTTACTTCACCCTTACAAAATCAATTTGAACATTTGTTAATTTATGACTTGGTAAAAGAGAATTCGTCCAGGAAAACATTATAAGATATATAGACGTAGGGCATAGAAAAGCCAAAATTTCTTGGTTTCAAATGCCCTTGACATCCCTTGATAATGATAATGGTTGTGTCATTTTCCTCGATAAGGCTTCCCAATAAGAATTTGATTTCCCATTTGATTTATTTATTTTTAATAAGTTTGTTATTAAACGAGAATTATACCTTTCTAACACCTACATTACAAAATATGAAGATATAAACAGATCTTACGACAGTTAGTTTTCCATGTAACTCGATAACAAAGAATCCAATAATAAATACAATGTGGAAACCAGATACAAACATTATTGTGCTGAAATTGTATATAGAATATTTGCCAAATTGGTGAGCAAAGAACCTGTCATTTCTATTTACGTCATTAGTTTTCACAAAAGATATATCACATTTTCTCTCTCCAACAAAATAATGATTTGGTGATCTCCTCTCTACCCTTCTATTCAAAGGCAACATATTTTTATCTACTGAACCAATACAATTTTGTCCATCTCGGCCAAAAAATGGACATGCCTTTTACTTTTCTCTCCTAGGAGAAGGGTCAAGTTTGTAAACAACATGTCAGCGCCATCTCCATTTCGGGGTCAACAAAAAGATGATGCATAATGATTAACAAAATGGTCTTAGTGTGAGTAGCTAGGAAATGGTTAAGAACATGTATTGTTTTTTGGAGGTCACAGGTTAAAATCCATATCGAGTAGGGTATGTACATCTATGTAGACTTTAACAGTCAAATAACTGCACTGAGGGGTCCTTGTCCCACAAACAAGGGGATATCATACACCAATTTGGTATCTGACTTGGTCATGACCTTAAAAATAGATTATTATTATTAAAAAAAAAATTGAAGTGTTGATAATGATTAATGTATTTTTTTCACAAGCAACAACAAAGTTTCAAATATCAAAATCATAATCATACTAAAAAGAGCATTAGAAAGAAAATCAACCTCACAATTAGGGAACCGACATAATTCCATGCTCAACTATTTTGATAACTAACAAATAACATGGCAATCTAAAACAAAGTAACAGTCCCTGTAAACATTTGAATGTATATTTGGGACATTCCAAGTCTTGTTCCCTTCTATTTGTTCTATGGACATGGTCCCTCTCTTCTCAACAATCTCAATTATTGGAGAAAACATATCCGACTCATCTTTTCGAAGGATCCAAACAATTTTTTGTCGACTAGATATTGTTTATGTTGATGATATTTATAATCAAGAAGTGAAACTAAAAGTATGATGCAGAAGTTGTGTCGACTCTCCACAAGGCCATATCAAGGAAATAAGCAATAAGTGGGCCTTTAGAAAACTTGATCCAACATTTGCTTTGTGTTTCATTTTTTTAATTTGTTGTGTTTTCCAAACTAATTATACATCGAAAGATACTAAAATAAAAAAGAATTTGACCCCAAAATCCCATTTGTTAAGTCACTTTTCCTGACCTTGAGGTGGCAGGGACTATAATCGGTATGCCATTTTTTCCTATTTCATTTTACAGAAATCAATGTTTTTAAAATCTTTTCATCTAGGTTCTCATAATGGCTCATATATGAGATGTTTTATTTTTTCCTAGGACTTATTTTTGTTAATCAAGTGGTTCCAAGTGTTACTTGACCTCGAGAAAAATGTCATTTATCAATACATTTGTTATATTTCAAGTTAGGCTCACAAATGTATTAATGCTATCTCTGAGTTAATATGATTTCCCATACATTTTCTTTTATCAAGTTTTCTCACACAATAAAATTCTGGCTATGAGAGTGCCAGTGTCTTGACCCGTGTGGTTGTTGGAATCAAGATTGCCTATGCTTGACCACCTTCACAACACCAACTTAACAATACTAATCTACAAATGAATATCCTTTGCAAATCAATTCTAACAAATATAATCAGTAAATCAATTTTTCAATCAACGGGTTAGGGAGCCATAATGGAGTGTTTGGTGAGATACTTATTACTAGAAAAGCATCATTCAAATCTTTCTCTATTGCTTGTTTGTAACGACCCCGTCGTTATGACTACAAGCGATGCAAGCAAGTGCAATTTTTTGTTTTTTAAAGAAGGAAGGCGACAACGACAACAGTTAAACTGTACAAGTTGACGAGAAACAAAACGCACGCAAATCAGGCAACGAACAACAATGAATCAACACACTAACACATCAAGAATATGGGCGAAACATGTGAAAATCAAAGGCATATAAAATCGGCTACCTGCCCGACACAACCAAGACAACACCTACAAGATAAAGGAAAACATCAAGCACCTGATACAACAGCTTCGAAAACCAGTAATATAAACCTCTACGATGCTCAAACCAATGCATTGAGGCATTAAAGAATCAAGTACCAAATCAAAATCAATGAACAACGACCACATCGGGAAGCACAGACTCCGGCCAGGTTATCATTCGCCTCTATCCATCATGGTGCACAATATCCCCTCATCAGGAATCATGCCATCACCAGGCGATGGGCGTGACAGTAACCAAGGCATGACATGACACATCTAGACCAATAACCCAAGAAAATTTCAACACGCTAGGAGATCAAGTTAACTGTCAAACCACATGACGACTAACCCAAGCAACCAATCGACAAGTCAACAAGACACAAGGGAAACTAACGACTATAAAATTCATACAACACATTAAATTCCTTGCGCAACAATTCTATTGCAAACATACATCAATCTGTACACATTAAAATAATTATTATCAAACAATTAGTTCATTGTAGCTAATTTCCAATTCTAGATATCCGATAAGTATTTTCCTAATGATGAATTTGCTATCTTTTAAACAGAAACAATATAATAAAATTGCTATCTATTAATTATGTATTTTTCTATTAGTAAACCTACGTCTAGCAATGATGTCATTGTCCCATAATAATATTTCTGTCCATTGCTAATCATGTGCTATTAATGTTGTATAACCATGTGCTATCTATTAAGAAGAAATCAATCAATAAAGCCATGTGCTAACTGTCAACAACCAAGTGATCATTGTCCATTAATAAAGAATTAACAATAAAAAGGAAATGACATGGAAATAACAATATAATTCGTTGTCTAAGGGATTAATCATATATAATGTTGTGTAGATAAGAAACATTGTCTATCATATAAAAATCTGATGTCGATTATATATATATATATATATATATATATATATAACTTGTTGTCTATTTTATATAAGGACGTTGTCGAGGATTTGTTGTCCATTAATATATAGTTGTCTGGTAATCAAAGAAATAACCAGATTGTTATCTAATAAATCACTATCCACCATGATGTCTAATAAGATAAACGTTGTCCAACATATGAATTCGCAGTCAATATGTATTAACACCGTAGAGTAAATTTGCAGTCAATTATGTATTAAATCACAGAGTAAAATTAACAGTCAATATGTAATAAAATCACAGAGTAAATTCACAGTCAATACATATTAAATCACAGAGTAAATTTATAGTCAAAATGTATTAAATCACAGAGTAAATTCGCTAGAAATCTGGATGAAAAATTTGTGCAATATATATCACTGTCAATAGAGTATAAATCGCTATCCAAGCTGTCAATAGAGTATGAATCGCTATCCAAACTCAGAGTATAGTAATCACTGCGCATTATTGTATCGCTGTCAATAGAGTATAATAACGTTGTGCATTATATCATTGTCAATATATATCGCTGTGCATTATATCATTGCCAATAGAGTATATAATCACTATCCAAACTATCAATAGAGTATAAATCACTGTCTAATAAAAGTAATAATTCTAAACCATTACACAAGTAAAAAAACACTACCATTACACAGTAAAAATGCCACCATGTACACAGTAAAAATGCCACCATTTACACAGTAAAAACACCATTGTTTACAAAGTAAAAACGCCAACATTTACATAGTAAAAATGCCACCATTTACACAATAAAAACACCATCATTTACATAGTAAAAACACCATCATTTACACAGTGAAAACGCAGAGGTTATCATCAAAAATGCTGAGATTATTAGGGAAAATCGTTGGGATAAATAAATAACCAAACGTGAAGGTGATATTAAAAACGCAGAGAGTATTAAGTTGTTCGCATAGAGAAATAAAGAAACAATACGCAAAGTTTTTTCCCAATCTAGCGTTGGGTAATTCATGGAGTAAAAGTTGTGTAGCAATTCGATGTAGAATTGACAATATAAATGTTTTCCCCCTTTTTGCCAGGAGCCAAGGAATTCATGGATTAATCCTTGAGAGATTAATCATTCTAACCGCATAGATAATCAATCACAATAAAAAGAACAAAGATAAATGTTGGAAGATGAACCTTTTGAAAACGTGGAGATAACCATCCAAAAGAATGTTGAGACGTATCATTCAACGTAGAGATTTATCATTCAAGAAAACACAGAGTTGATATGCTAGGAAATTGCAGAGATGAATCGATTCGATATGAATCCAACAAAATGAAGAGATACTCAATCACAAGAAGGCACAAAGATGGGGGATAAATCATTAGAGAAAAATATAGAGATAAGTAAGGGATAGATGACTGGGAGAAAAAATTATCCTTCACTCATCAGCTATGCACAGGAAAGAGGGCATTTGAATCTATAGGTATTTATACACCAAAGTGATGACCATTGATTCAACTCTGGACTGACTTCTCAGGCATAGACTAATGACTAAAGGGATAAGGGAAAAACACAAATTTCTTCGTAATAATAAATAAAACAAATACATAAAAGTCATATCAATCAGGGTTTGGGTTCGCCAAGGGAATCAATTCAAAATGCAATGAGCGTAAGGATGGGATGACTTTAAGTTCATTGATTATAAAGCATTGAGTAAAACATAATATTTACACAATAGAAGTATAGTAATGAAAGCGCAAGAACAATATTAAACTACCATTCAAAAATATATGCATGTGTATTGTAGCCAAATGTGAAAGCTCGGAGTCGTTGTCCCGCATGCGCTCCATACAACTCCCGCTTGCCGACCGATGTGATCTCAGTGGTACCTCCCAACCAACGCTAGGGGTACTCTTCTTCCCCCTAAGCTCCCCGAGCCAAAAAGGGGCCACACACACAATACTAGAGAACAACTAGCAACTAGATCGCCTTGCAAGGTCGAGCTACCACTCGTTACCCGAGCTGGGTATCCCAACTCCTACAAGAGAAAGTTCAGTCAAGGAAAAATTCAGCAGTGTAACGTTACGCATAAAGATCTAATCCATACTCCTCCTCCCTCGTCCTTTTTATAGATTTTTTAAGTAATTAGTTTCTCAAATTCTCCTTGAATTCCTTTTTCATAAATTTTAATTAGGAAAAAACGTCCCCGTACACATGCCACCCATCCCCTAGTTGCACTAGAAAATTAATTTTATTAATTATTTAATTATTCCTATTTCCCTCACCCACCTAAAAGCATTCCTAAAAGTACTCCTTGGTGTCCCAAAATTCCGTTACAAATCTTAAATGACTTACGCCTTACTTAATTCCTAGTTGAGTTCATAAATAGCAAGTTCCCAAGACAAGATTCCTTACTAAGTTAGACATTCAACTTTTTCTTTATGTTTCCCCTTTTCTTTAGGTTTCCCCTTTTTCTTTAAGTTTTCTAATTCTTTTAAGTTTCTCTCTTTGCCCTTTTTAACTAAAAATCAATTTAGCAAGTGTAGATAAAACAACCATTTACCCATTTTTCTTTTTAACTAAAAAATAAATTAGTATGTGTAGATAAAACAACCATTTACCCTTTTTCTTTTTAACTAAAAATTAAATTAGCATATGTAGATAAAACAACCATTTCCCTTTTTAAAATTTTAATCCTCCATAATAATTTGATTTTAATAAAGTAACTTGAATTTCTTACCCCCCCTTCTTCTTACATGTTTAATTATTATTATTATTATTATCTACCGCAAGTGCTACTTAGACCTAGGTTTTAATTTCTCTAGGCTAGGTGAAATTTTTATTAGGGATTTTTTTTTTTAAATCTTACTTATAACATCATTCATTTTACGACTGTCTAGGTTTATTCACTTACTAGTTAAAATCGCGACGTGCTCTTCAGGACACACTAGGTGCTCCAAGGGTGCCACTCGCCTCTTTCTGTTTTCCTTACACGACGTGCCCTTCAAGACACACTACATGCTCCAAGGGTGCCACTCGACTCTTTCCATTTTCTTTGTGCGACGTGCCCTTCAGGAAACACTATGTGATCCAAGGGTGGCACTCGCCTCTTGACTGACTTTGGTAGATGTCAAAAATCCTTGGAGTCAATAGTCCACCAGGTGATCTTGTGGGGGACTGAGAGCCTCTAAGGAATAAGGTCCCTTCCTTATTGCGCACCCCTTAGAATCATCGTGAGTGATTGTCGCAGTCTGCCCTTACGACATCATGGGCCTTCTTGAACTAGGTAATCGTTAACCTACAGTTCGAGCCATGGAAGGAGTGCTAGTAGGCTATGGCAGGGCTACTCCCACACCTCTCCCTCAAAGTCTCTAGTTGTCGTGCATGACCCCTCTATTCCACATGTGAGTCTGGTCGGAAAGCTATCGTCAGCCTGCATCCATCAACGAATCATGTCAACAATAATATTCAATCATCATAACATCTAATCATATGTACATATGTCACATCAACAACATTCAAACCCAACAGTCCACTCCCTAACTCGCTCTGGAGTCCAAGGGGTTTCATCAATGCCTCTGCATCTTCAATGTCCAAATTCCTGCACAATCAGGAGAACCCAGTCAATAGCACTTGTCTATGCGAATACAATAAAATAACATATCATCCATCCATAATGTCTCATAATCATAATCGAACGACCAATAGTATAATAATCTGTATCACTTGCCAGCAAGTGTCGTCAAAGAATAAGTTCACTTAGGGCGCACAAGAGCGGGATGTTACATACACCTCCTCTTGTTTTAAGCTTCATCCTGAAGTTTCACTATATATAAGTGCCAAAATAAGGTGTATCATAGTATCATAAGTCTATATATCAACAAAAATGGAAACTGTTGGCGCATATCTAATGCTTCCTCCCAGGTCGTCAAGTGCAGACTATAGTTGTCCCACTAGACCTTGAACTAATATATTGTTCGACACTGTAGATGTCAAATGCGATGGTCCGAGATGTGGATTGGCTCAGCCGTGAGTGCACCCTCATTTGATACCTGCAAGGTACTCAAGTTAACAACATGAGTAGGATCACTAACATAATGTCTCAAAACAGAGACATGAAAGACATAGTGCGTATGCCTCAAAGAATTAGGCAAGGATAGTCAAATAGGCCACTGCCCTCTCCTTTCCACAATCTCTCAGGATTCCCTGAACCTAGGAGATATTTTAACACCTTTCCAAACTTTATCGAGCTCTTATGAGGTTTGACCTGCAAGAATACTTGATCGACAATCTTCATAACTACGATCGACACGATGCACATCGACATAACTCTACTGTCGATCCTGTGCTTCCTTGGTCTTTTGTCTTTATAGTTTTCATTGATCTTCCATTTCTTGGATCTCTTCCGATCCCACCAGGACCCTATCCTCAAGATGATCCCAACTCAAAGGTGTCTGACATGGTCACCCGTAAAGAAACTCAAAAGGCGCCATCTTAATGGTGATTTGATAATTGTTGTTATATGCAANTGTTGGTCCATCACGTACATGCACAACATGTCCTCCAAGATTTGGTTTGTTCGTTTGGTCTACCCGTCTGTCTCCGGGTGATACACAATACTAAAGTTAAGTTGGGTTCCCAAGGCCTCTTGGAAACTACTCCAAAATCGTCCAGTAAACACCGATCCTTAATTAGATATAATCCTCTTAGGCATGCCATGAAACCTCACAATCTCACTGATGAAAACTCTATCTATGTTAAGTGTCTGATACGTCATACGCACAGGAATAAAATGAGCACTCTTCATCAGAGTGTTGACTACTACAAAAATTGAGTCGTGTCTCCCTGCCGTCAGTGGAAATCCAACAATGAAATCCATCAAAATGAACTCCCATTTCGATTCCAGTATAGTGTGTGGCTATAGTAATCCTTCTGGATGTCTATGTTCATCCTTCACCTACTGACATTATAGACATCTTGCCACGTAGTTGACTATGTCTGCCTTCATTCCTTTCCAGAAGAATAAGGGTTTAAGGTCTTCCCTCATCTTCGTGACTCAAGGTGAGCCAGGTACACTACTCTATGAGCCTCGTTTAGGATCAAACTCCTAAACTTGTCATTCAGTGGTACGTAAATTCAATTTTTAAATATCCATAATCCATTGTCGTCCAACGTAAATCCTTCAAATCTAGGTACTATCATTATGTTTTGTCCGATAAAACCTTGACCTCTTTGTACCAGTCATCATCACGCTGTAAAGTTAGAATCTTTTCACGTAGATTCGTCTGAAGAGGCATCACCAAAAATATCGTAGTCTCTGACTCAACGCATGAACCACTCTATTCACTATTTCCTTTATGTAAGTAATCTTGAAATTGTACTTGCTAAGCAATTACGACCAATGCCGACGTCGCACGTTGAAGTTGCTTTGAGTAAAGATGTGTTGTAGTCCACAGTGGTCTGTTTTTAGTTCTAATTTCCATCCAATAAAGTAGTGCCTCCAAACTCTCAAGGCATAAACAATGGCTAACAACTCCAAATTGTGCATCGCATAGTTCTCCTCATGCCTTCTCAAATTTCTCAAGATGTAAGAGATCACTCACTCGTCTTGCATCAAGACTCCGCCTAAGTCTTATTTGGATGTGTCAGTGCATACCAAGAGGTCTGCATCCATGTCAAGGACCTTTAGTATCAGTTTTATTGTCAACAACTCCTTGAGCCTCTGAAATGTTTCTGCACATTTCTCAGTCCAAACAAAATTCTTGTTCTTCTTCTACAATTTCGTGTATGATTTGCTATCTTCAAAAAACCCTTGACGAACTGTTGATAGTATCTCACTAAACCCATGAAGTTGCGCACTTTGGGGACATTCGTCGACGCAGGCCATTCCATAATAGCATTGACCTTTGTTGGATCCATGAAAATACCTTCGTCGGAGATGACATGCCCTAAGTAGTGAATCTTCGATTGATAAAACGAGCAATTAGACAATTTCCCAACAATTTGTTCTCTCCCAGACACTGTAGTACCAAGGGAATGTGTTAGTAATGCTCCTCCATCATCTGAGAGTAAATCAAAATATCATCAATGAATACTTGGATGAACTTTTCCAAGTATTCGCGGAACACCTCCTTCATCAAACTCATAAATACCCCAGGGGCATTCGTCAGTCCAAACGGTAAAAAAATAAACTCATAATTTCAAAACCTCATCTTAACAGTGGTCTTAGGGACATCATCCTCCTTGATGTGTAACTGGTGATACCCTGATTGCAAATCGATATTTGAAAACACCGTCACGCCTTTCATCTGATCAAACAGATAATCAATCATTGGCAACGGATATCGATTCTTGATCGTTGCCTTGTTCAGTTAACGATAGTCAATGCAGAGTCTCCATGACCCATCCTTCTTTCATATGAAAATAACAGGCACACCCCATAGTGAGACATTGGGACGTATAAGTTCGAGGTCCAGCAATTCCTTCAGTTGAATTCTCAACTACTATAACTCTAGGGTTGACATCCGATAAAGTGTTCTTGCTATCGATTCAGTCCCCGGTTTTAGGTCTATGGTAACATCCAATTCTCTCTCCAGAGGCATCTCAGGTAACTCCTCAGGGAATACATCCACAACTCTCTCACCATCGAAAGATGTTCTAGACCTTCCGCTAGTCCCTTCTCGTTTAATGCAAGGATCACATAAATCTTACATCCCTTGCGCATGCTCTTCCGTAGCAACAAGGAAGAGATGAACCTCATGGAAACTCCCTGGTTTCTCCCTACAATCACACGTTTATGTCCCTCATCATCGACCAAGCTCAATCATTTTGTCTTACAGTTGAGTATCGCCTCATGCGATTCCAACCAGTCCATACTGATCACGACGTCATAAGATCCTAAGATCATGACGTACATGTTGGCCCTGGTGACAAAATCTCCTAGGTTAAGGATACAACCCATAACCTTCCCTCCAAACTTTTGTTTGGCTCCCGAAGCCTTCTCTACAAAGCTAAACTCATCCTGTTCAACTGCCTTTACCTTAATTCTTTTTAGCACTGCACTAGAAATGAAACTCTCAGTAGCACCGAGATCTATCAAGTTAGTAAGGGTATGGTCAACGATGGTAAGTATTTCATTGCTGAGGTGTTGGTCATCGATGTGTAGTGAAACTGGATCCTCTCTGGAAGCCACAATATCCTGGTGAAACTTTAGCTGGTGTCTAATGCTACTGTGCACCAGATGACACCTACCCTGCGGGTCTCGCTGGATTCCTTCTCTTAACCCCACTGATAATCTCCTCTTGTGTTATGAGGGCCTTCTGAATGGCCTCATACAAGGTTTGAGGCATCATAATCCTAACCTTTGCACGAATGCTGACATTAAGGCCAAACAAGAACCTATTGACCTTAAGTTTCTCGGTATTCAAGTGTGGAGCATACCGAAGAACCTCCAAAAACTGGCCTCATGATCAGACACTGTACGACCGCCCTGTTGCAAGGCATTGAACTCATTGATTTGATGCTCATTGAATTCCTCAGAAAGATACCTCTCATGGAACCGTTCCTCGAATAGTTCCCACGACATGTCTTTGATGGCCATGTTCAAATGTGACAGGAGTGTCTTCCATCATAGAAGAGCACTCCCCTTCAGTGGAAATACTACCATGTGTACCTTTATGTTGGAGGTATATTCGTAAAGTGAAAAGAACATCACCATATTCTCCAACCATGCCTCAGTGGCTGCACTGTCCGGGGCACCAAAGAACTCAGTAAATTTGACCTTCTCGAGTTCACGGTGAATACTAATGGTACTGGCTGGGCGCGTTGTGGACCCTTAGGGGTACATGCGCCCTGGCCTCATCTCAGTACAGATGGTGAATCAAGGCCTTTGACAATCTCTAGAAGGACCTTGTCAGACCATCATCATCCCTTACAACAATCGAATCCATCCTAAGGGCTTGTTTTTCCCTACTGGGGGTTAGACTCCGAGGACGCGGGAACTTCTGGAGGCGTTGCACCTCCTTCCACGACAACACACTTCGAACCTCTGTGGTGTCCTCTAAACGAGATCACCACATGGACACGTTAAAGTTTTAATTAGCGCTAGGTTAACACTCAAGGGTTTACTGCAGTGGGAAGCCTGGCGATCCATAGTTGCAGGGTTGAACCCGCTCTGATACCATATGTAACGACCCCATCGTTATGACTACAAGTGATGCAAGCAAGTGCATTTTTTTTTTTAAGTAGGAAGGCGACAATGACAATAGTTAAACCACACAACTTGACGACAAACACAATGCACACAGATCAGGCAACAGACAACAACGACTCAACACACTAGCGTATCAAGCATCTGGGAGAAACATGTGAAAATCAAAGGCAGATAAAATCGACTAACTGGCTGACACAACCAAGACAACACCTACAAGCTAAAGGAAAACATCAACCACCCAACACAACGAGTTTGAGACCAGTAATAGATACCTCTAGGATGCGCAAACCAACGCATTGAGGCACTACATAATCAAGTACCAAATCAAAATCAACAAACAATGCCCACATCGGGAAGCACAGACTCTGGCCAGGTTATCATTCACCTCTATCCATCAGGGCGTGCAATGATTCCCTCATCATGAATCATGTCATCACCAGGCGATAAAGTCACAATAACCAAGGTACGACATGACACATCTAGACCAATAACCCAAGAAAATTTCAACACGCTAGGAGACCAAGTTAACTGTCAAACCACATGATGACTAACCCAAGCACCAATTGACAAGTCAACAAGACGCAAGGGAAACTAATGACTATAACATTAATACAACACATTAAATTCCTTGTGCAACAATTCTATTGCAAACATACATCAATCTATACATATTAAAATAATTATTATCAAACAATTAGTTCATTGTAGCTAATTTCCAATTCCAGATATCTAATAAGTATTTTCCTAAGGAGGAATTTGCTATCTTTTAAATAGAAACAATATAATAAAATTGCTATCTATTAATTATGTCTCTGTCTATTAGTAAACCTACATCTAGCAATGATGTTGCTGTCCCATAATAATATTTCTGTCCATTGCTAATCATGTGCTATTGATTTTTTCTAACCATGTTATCTATTAAGAAGAAATCAATCCATAAATCCATGTGCTAACTATCAACAACCAAGTGATTGTTGTCCATTAATAAAGAATTAACAGTAAAAAGGAAATGACATGGAAATAACAATAAAATTTGTTGTCTAAGTAAGGGATTAATCATATATAATGTTGTCTAGATAAGAAACACTGTCTATCATATAAAAAACTGTTGTCGATTATATATATATAATTTGATGTCTATTTTATATAAGGATGTTGTTGAGGATTTGTTGTCCATTAAAAGGATTTAACCATTGTAAATATATATATAGTTCTCTTATCATCAAGGAATTCACCAACCCGATGTCTAAATATATAACTGTCTGGTAATTAAGGAAATAACCAGATTGGTATCTAATAAATCGCTATCCACCATGTTGTCTAATAAAATAAACGTTGTCCAACATATGAATTCGCAGTCAATATGTATTAACACCGCAGAGTAAATTCGCAGTCAATTATGTATTAAATCACAGAGTAAAATTCGCAGTCAATATGTAATAAAATCGCAGATTAAATTCGTAGTCAATACAAATTAAATCGCAGAGCAAATTCACAGTCAAAATGTATTAAATCGTAGAGTAAAATCGCCAAAAATATGAATGCAAACTCTGTGCAATATATATCGTTGTCAATATAGTATAAATCGCTATCCAAACTATCAATAGAGTATGAATCGCTATCCAAACTCAGAGTATAATAATCGTTGTCCATTATTGTATCGTTGTCAATAGAGTATAATAACGTTGTGCATTATATCGTTGTAAATATATATCATTGTGCATTATATCGTTGTCAATAGAGTATATAATCGCTATCCAAACTCTCAATATAGTATAAATTGTTGTATAATAAAAGTAATAATTCTCAACCATTACACAAGTAAAAAAATGCTACCATTACACAGTAAAAACGCCACCATTTACACAGTAAAAACGCCACCATTTACATAATAAAAAAACCATCATTTACACAGTAAAAACACCACCATTTAAACAGTAAAAAAACCATCATTTACACAGTGAAAACGCAGAGGTGATCATCAAAAACATTGAGATTATTAGGGAAAATCGTTGGGAGAAATAAATAACCAAACGCGAAGGTGATATTAAAAATGCAGAGAGTATTGAGTTGTTCATGGAGAGAAATAAATAAACAATACATAGATGTTTTTCCCAATCCAACATTGGGTAATTCATGGAGTAAAAGTTGTGTATCAATTCGCTATAGAATTGGGAATAAAAACTTTTTTCCCCTTTCTGCCAAGAGCCAAGGAATTCGTGGATTAATCCTTGAGAGATTAATCATTCTAACCGCATAGATAATCAATCAGAAGAAAAAGAACAGAGATAAATGTTCAAAGATGAACCTTTCGAAAATGGGGAGATAACCATCCAAAAGAATGCAGAGACGTATCATTCAATGCAAAGATTTATCATTCAAGAAAACACAGAGATAATATGCTAGGAAATCGTAGAGATGAATCGATCCAAGATGAATCCAACAAAACGCAGAGATACTCAATCATAAGAAGGTGCAAATATTAGGGATAAATCATCATAGAAAAATGCAGAGATAAGTAAGGGACAAATGACTGGGTGAAAAATATATCATTCACTCATCATCCATGCATAGGAAAGCAGGGCATTTGAATCTCTAGGTATTTAAACACCGAAGTGACGACCGTCAATTACAACTCCTGGTCGACTGCTCAGACACAGAATAATGACTAAAGGGATAAGGGAAAAACACAAATTTCTTTGTAATAATCAATAAAACAAATACATAAAAGTCATAGCAATCGGGGTTTAGGTTCACCAAGGGAATCAATTCAAAATGCAGTGAGCGTAAGGCTGGGATGACTTTAAGTTCATTGATTATAAAAGACTAATTAAAAAATAATCTTTACACAATAGAAGTACAGTAATGAAAGCGCGGGAACGATATTAAACTACCATTCAAAAATATACGCATGCGTACTGTAGCCAAATGCGAAAGATTAGAGTCATTGTCTAGTGCGCGCTCCATCGAGCTCTCGCTTGTCGACCAATGTGACCTCACCGGTACCTCTCAGCCAATGCTAGGGGTACTCTTCTTCCCCCTGAGCCCTCCGAGCCGCAAAGGGGCCACGCACACAATACCAGAGAACAACTAGCACCCAACTCACCTCTCAAGGTCGAGCTACCACTCGTTACCCAAGTTGGGTATTCCAACGCCCACAAGAGAAAGTTCAGTCAAGGAAAAATTCAACAACGTAACGTTACGCATAAAGATTTGATCCATACTCCTCCTCCTCCATCCTTTTTATAGAGTATTAAGTAATTAGTTTCCCAAATTCTCCCTAAATTCCTTTTTCATAAATCTTAATTAGGAAAAAACCTCCCCTGTACACATGTTACCCATCCCCTAGTTGCACCATAAAATTAATTTTATTAATTATTTAATTATTCCTATTTCCCTCACCCACCTAAAAACATTCCTAAAAATGCTCCTTGGTGTCCCAAAATTCTTTTACAAATCTTAAATGACTTACGCCTTACTTAATTCCTAGTTGAGTTCATAAATAGCAAGTTCCCAAGGAAAGATTCCTTACTAAGTTAGACATTCAACTTTTTCTTTATGTTTCCCCTTTTCTTTAGGTTTCCCCTTTTTCTTTAAGTTTCCCTTTTTTTCCTTTTTAACTAAAAATCAATTTAGCAAGTGTAGATAAAACAACCATTTAGCCCTTTTTCTTTTTAACTAAAAATTAAATTAGAATATGTAGATAAAACAACCATTTAGCCCTTTTTATTTTTAACTAAAAATTAAATTAGCATATGTAGATAAAACAACCATTTCCCTTTTTAAAATTTTAATCCTCCATAATAATTTGATTTTAATAAATTAATTTGAATTTCTAACCCCCCCTTCTTGTTACATGTTTAATTATTATTATTATTATTATTATTATTGACTACAAGTGCTACTTAGACCTGTCCCCAAGGTGTAGGACAGTTGGTGATGGAGTGTGTTGTTAAGGCACTCTGTGATGTTAAAGTCACTGGTTCGAAACCTGCGGGGACAAAAAAACCATCCATGTTAAAGGTTGGTGTGGCTCAGGCTGGGTGCGATCCTTGAGTGATTTTGATGGATTAGATGCCCCTGAGTCGCGGTTTCTTAGCCACATGTTAGTCCCACAAGTCATAGACAAACTAACAAACAAACAAAAAAAGTGCTACTTAGACCTAGGTTTTAATTTCTCTAGGCTGGGAGACATTTTTATTAGGGAAAATTGTTTTTAAATCTTACTTATCACGTCATTCATTTTAAGGCCATCTAGGTTTATTCACTTACCAGTTAAAATCGCGACGTGCCCTTTAGGACGCACTAGGTGCTCCAAGGGTGCCATTTGCCTCTTTCTGTTTTCCTTGCGCGACGTTCCCTTCAGGACGCACTACATGATCCAAGGGTGTCACTTGCCTCTTGACTGACTTTGGTAGACGTCAAAAACCCCTGGAGTCAATACTTCACCAGGTGATCCTGTGGGAGACTAAGGGCCTCTAAGGAATAAGGCCCCTGCCTTATTGCATGCCCCTTAGAATCATCGTGAGCGACTATCGCAGTCTACCCTCATGGCATCGTGGGCATTCTCGAACTAGGTAATCATTAACCTACAGTTCGAGCCATGACAGGAGTGCTAGTAGGATATGGCAGGGCTTCTCCCACCCCTCCCCCTCAATGTCTCTGGTTGTCGTACGTGACCCCTCTACTCCACATGTGAGTCTAGTCGGCAAGCTATCGTCATCCTGCATCCATCAACGAATCATGTCAGCGATAATATTCAATCATCATAACATCTAATCATATGTACATATGTCACATCAACAACATTCAAACCCAATAGTCCACTCCCTGACTTGATCCGGAGTCCAAGGGGTTTCATTGATGCCTCTACATCCTCAATGTCCAAAGTCCTACACACTCAGGAGAACCTAGTCAATAGCACCTGTCTATGCGAATACAAAAAAATAACATATCATCAATCCATAATGTCTCATAATCATAATCGAATGACCAATAGTATAATAATCCAGATCACTTGCCAACAAATGTCTTCAAAGAATAAGTTCGCTCAGGGCATGCAAGAGTGGGATGTTACATTCTTTATTCTATTAAAAAAAAACTAGAGTGAGTATAGCAGGGTACATTGAATTTACTAATAATTTAGGAATAGCTATCTTACCAGTGAATGTTGTCTTGTCTTTCAATCGCTTTGCAGAAGGTCAAGCATATTCAAGCATAGTTGGCTACTATGAACCTATGGTTTGGTTTGTTGGGTTTCAAATATTTCAACCACTTATTTAAATCGTGTATGGATTATATTTCCCAATTTCAAACAATACAACATACTCAACGCATCTATTGAGGCATTCATTTTCTTTTAAAGCTATTATGCGTACTTAAAGAATAATCCATAAATAATTATCTATAAACTATCATGGATATTTCACTACAATAATTTGTCACAACAGATCTTATAATAGTCTAAATAGATTATGCAATTTGTTTTCTTAGATCCTAGATTAATTATTACTAATTTATTACTCAAGTGTATAAAAATTACTAAAATACGAAAGTGAAAGAATAATCAAATGAACACACCATACACACAAATGAATAGAAGATGTATCCCGGAAAACCCAATACGGGAGAAAACCCAGATAGAGGGTGAGGCCTATGCTCTGCTCTCTTTTCTTTAGCTATGAAAAACAAGTACAAAGAAATGGGTACTCACTATGGAGTTGTCTTTGACACTATGGCATGAATAGTTGCTATAGAATCTCCTACCAACTCCGCAACAGAACACCTTCTCTTCCTAGTGTCTTGATATTTAACATAGCCCAATAGTTGTACAAGGTTGGGGTTTTTGCATCCTCAACCCTTAATTAGTGATAAGATTTTCGACCTTACAGAATATTCTTGAAATTCTACATGTGGATAGCCCCACATGTGTGAGTAATGGGGGTTGACATGGCATCCACTCATACCATGGTAGTCAATATGGTAGGTCAACTTATAGTAACTTTCACATACGAGCTTTGATTGAGGTGATTTTCACACCGTTGGAAAGGTCTAAATGTGTAGAATAGCATCTGAAGGATTGTGTTTTATGATTGCAATGTTTTGACCACAAAAAATATAGTTTTATGCTTCAAAATGAATTGGGAAGATTCCTGACACAATCTCCAAACTAAAACCTACCACTAAAATGTGCCTCTGCAAGCCAATTCTTTTTCTTCTCTCCTATTCAATTGAAAATGTCCTGAATACCAAAAGTTACATTATTTATGTAATCAGTACCAAAAGTTCCATTATTATATTATTATTATAGTCTATTATCTTTGGTTGTGAATGAGTACCAACCACTAAAAAACTAAAAGGTTATAAATAAACTTGCCTTCTTAAAAGAATTATACATGGTGCAGCTTAAGGTACAAACCTTGCATGAACGAAGTGGCTGCTATGTATCA